>SJYX01012655.1:47080-120185 GCA_006410675.1 Oreotragus oreotragus | reverse complement strand
GATTTCTCAAGAGGCAGGTTGGGTGGTCTGGTATTCCCATCTCTTTCAGAATTTTCCACAGTTTATTGTGATCCATACAGTCAAAAGCTTTGGCATAGTCAATAAAGCAGAAATAGATGTTTTTCTGGAACTCTCTTGCTTTTTCCGTGATCCAGCGGATGTTGGCAATTTGATCTCTGGTTCCTCTGCCTTTTCTAAAACCAGCATGAACATCAGGAAGTTCATGGTTCACATATTGCTGAAGCCTGGGTTGGAGAATTTTGAGCGTTACTTTACTAGTGTGTGAGATGAGTGCAACTGTGTGGTAGTTTGAGCATTCTTTGGCATTGCCTTTCTTTGGGATTGGAATGAAAACTGACCTTTTCCAGTCCTGTGGCCACTGCTGAGTTTTCCAAATTTGCTGGCATATTGAGTGCAGCACTTTCACAGCATCATCTTTCAGGATTTGAAATAGCTCAACTGGAATGCCATCACCTCCACTAGCTTTGTAAATCTTTGTACCATACCTAGTCCTGTGCCAGGCTATGCCTGGGTCCACAGTGGTGATGAAGCCCTGTCCCTGCCCCCAGGTCTCAGAGTTCAGTGGGGCATGGGATAGACTCATCCCCAGATAGTGATGACCCAGAGTGGTCAGGGCTGGGATGGAGGTGCTTGACCCAACCTGGGAAGGCTTCCTGGAGGGCTTCAAGGAGGGCTTCCTGGAGGAAGGGACATCAAAGCTGAGACGTGGAGACTGGGGATTATGTCAGTCTTTTCTGGTTTCTAGCCTATGCCCTCTTTCAAATCCCTCTTTGTTACCTGTTCAAAATGTAATAAGATCTGCCACCTGCATGGTGATGAGCCAACCCATGAAAAATGAAGCTCATGATTACACAGGGCGTAGTGAGTCTTTGCCAGCCTGTGGACTTATGTCCGTCTGCCCCTTCAGCTTGGGTTTTTTCACCATCCTCCAGGACCATCTCTACAGTATGGCTGGATAGGCATCAGGGAACCAGTCTCTCAAGTCTGAGCACCTTGAGATCTGAGAACAATTGTGTGACCACAGGGACCTTGCCACCTCCCAGTCTCTGAATCTGTACACTCCAGTCCTCCCTTGCCCTGGGAAGGATCCTTACGTGGCCTTCAGAGGAACTTCTCTGTGTTCGACGGTGCCAACGACTCGCTGTGTTGTCTTCACGACTTGACCAAACCACGGTACTCCTCTGATGATGGGAAGGAATTTGATAGGGCCTGGGGCCACCTGGGCTGGGGCTGGCAGTGCCCAGAAGAGGAGCAAAGGTGCAAACATTTCCATAACGGGAGCCCTTTAGGATGAGATTCCAGGGATGGGAAAGGAGAGCCTTGAATGTGGTTCTGGGTGTCATGGCATTAGATTGCAGTGGAGGGTACCAGAGCGACCAGATCGGGTTCCCGATGCTGGTAATCGCCTTACTCTCAGCACTAGACTGGTTCCCCGCCCTTTCTAGGCGTGGTAAAAGCAAATTACCCAGTCCGGAAGGAGCGAGCGTGATTACGTCATCGGTTGCCAGTGCTCCCCTGGGCGGATTGCCATCCGCCGGACCAGCGTTTAGAGAGCCCTGAGACCCACCCTGGGAGGGTGGACATGCGGGGGCACTTGGTGGAGGATACGAGATCCGGGGCACAGAATGGGCCCCGGGGCTCTCAAGGGTCCTCTAAGCCTGTGCCCCAGGCCCGAGCTAGCTTCAGTCTTCCAAATCTCAAATTCTCAGTGTCCCATTCCACTTTTATGGCCCCAAACCATGAAAAGAGCCACCAACAGGACCAAGAGGGACAGAACGAGTTTTGTGGTGGGGTGGGTCCGGAGGGGCACTCTGAAGGTTCCTTTCTGGGCACTGAGGACAGCACGGGGCCTTACTGATGCCGGGGGTGTGGAGGGGGAGGGGGTGGGGGTCAGGTTAGTCTCCCTTCCCTTAAGCCCTCACCTGACCATCTGCCTCCCTGCGCCCACCCACCTCCTCCACTTCCACCCCTCTTTGGTGGTGGGATCAAGTAGGGCACAAGCCTGAAGTCTCAGGCCCAAAGCATTTTGTTGTTCAGCACCTGCACCTCTAAATTTCCCTGACTGGTGGGGACCTCAAGCTGCTATAGTCCCTTCCCAACCCAGGGGACAGCCTTCCCCCTCTCTCCGTGGTCAGCTTCCCTCAGGGGTCTCTCCTCCCAGCCTTGGGTGGGCAAGGGCGGGGAGTGGGTTCTCTCAGTAACACTCAATAACTCACTAACTTAGGACTTTCCTGGTGGTCCACTGGCTAAGAGTCTGCGCTCCTAGTGCAGGGGGCCTGGGTTCAATGCCTGGTCAGGGAACTAGATCCCACGTGCTGCAACCAAAAGACCCGACACAACCCAATAAATAAATAATTATTAAAGAGACAGACAAACCCAGCTCACTAAGTCAGTTCACACTGTGTCCCCAGGCCATCTCTACCATCCCCTCTCCCTCCTTAGCCAGCCTCTTCAGCTAAAGTGACTCTTCCTCCCAGAGTCTGGGGTCCTCCCGTCTGCCGCCACACACCCGCACCTTTATCACATCCAATGTCACTTTCAGACTAGCCTTCCTATTCCCCCATCTTTTTGCAACTGGGAGACTCTCCCAGACTTCCCTGGATGCTCCTCTGGGATTTTAATTTCATGGCTCCCAATGTGTTTTGGAGAGACGTCTTTATTTTTTTTGCCACGCATTGCAGGATCTAAGTTCCCAACCAGGGATCGCACCCAGGGCCGTGGCAGTGAAAGCGCCGAGTCCTAACCGCTGGCCCGCCAGGGAATTCTCTAGAGAGAGGTCTTTTCAACCTGTCAAAGGTACAAAACCTCAGCTGCAAGACTCCCGACATGTGCTCCTCCAAGAGATCCACCAAGAGCTCCCTTCTGTCTGTTCCCCCGCTGTCCAAGCCTCCAGCGCCCCTGTAAACACTCCATCTGCCCTTATGCACCCTCTTGGCTACTCAGGAGACAAGCACCACCCCCGTCCCTTCCACTACATCAGTCCCCCCGGGGCTCCCGTCCAAGGCGTCCCCCCTCTTCCGCCCAGCTGTCTTTGCCTGCTAGTGAACCCTGGCAGCTGGGAGAGGGTGGCCCTGGCCCCAGACTCCAGGTTGGCTGGCCTCGTGCCCCGACACCCACGTGTCAGCCTTGGGGCGAAGTGGGGTAGTTGTGAAAGCGAGGCACAGACACTGCTGTGGCAGGATTGCAACAGCCCTCCGGCCAGCTCTGTGCTGCCAATGCCTGTCGGCGGGGGGCCCATCTGCTTCCTCTCTGAGCCCCCAGTGCTCTCCACATGTCCACCTAAATGCCCCTGCTCCCCACCCCATCCCGTGAACACCAAACGACCACTGCAGTCTGCCTGCTTCATCCTCACCTCGGCTATCCGAGTTTCTGTTTACACATGGGGCAACTGAGGCGCAGCCAAGAACATTCAGTGGCTCAGTGAGAGGCTAAGGGTCCTCCCCTTCTTTGTCCCTCATCTTTTTCCTCCCCTTCCTGGACTTAGGCTGTCCCTCTGGATTCCTGCTGGGGTCAGCCTCCTTGAGGGGAATGCTGCAGTGAGCCAGGACACCCTCTGTGCTTAGCTGGCTTCATTAGGGAGAATTCAAGATTCAGGTCTTCAAGTGGACAATATGGCTGATGCCCCTGCCCTCACTGACATCTGGGGAAACAGGCTCAGGGGGCTTGGCCCCAGTCACTGGACACACAGAGTCAGCAGAGTTAACAGGAAACGTGGGACTAGGCCTCCTGCCTCTGAGTCCCCAGAAAACTCCCCCCACCACCCCCCCACTCAGTCCCAAGGGTGAAGCATCTGGTGGCAGGGAGGGGCTTGATTCCATCAGGACAAACAAGGCAACGCCAGGGAAAACTCGGAGTGGAGTGCAGTGTGTTGGAGCCAAAGCACGCAGAGTTCAGCCTGGGAGATAGAAGTCCTGGCCTGTCCCCCGTGGTGGGGAACCCTACTCCCCTCCTCGGAGAACTAAGGGCGTGGGAGAGGACAGCGCTGGCACCTCCAGGCTCCAGCCAAGCTTCTCTGAGTGTAATTTCCAACCGGCTTCTCCAGCCCTAAACAGCAGGGGCCTGTTGCACACCCTCAATGTGCCTCTCTCTGCAGTCTGCACCCAGCCCCCAGTAGGCTTGTCAGGGTAGACAAGAAGCCAGCCACCCGCTTGGAAGAGAGAAGGAACAAGAGGAAGCGGTGAAAGGCAGAGGCTCTATGTGCAACACAATGGTGGCGAGGGCAAACCCAGATGAAGGCAAGAAAGAAAGAAGCCACTCTAGGAGCAAGAGAGGGCTTCCCAGGTGGTGCAGTGGTACAGAATCTGCCTGTCCATGCGGGAAAAACAAGAGTCGCAGGTTTGATTCCTAAGTAGGGAAGATCCCCTGGAAGAGGAAATGAGAACCCACTTCTTGCCTGGAAAATTCCACGGACAGAGGAGTCTGGCGGGCTACAGTCCATGGAGTCACAGTCGAACACGACTGAGTGTGCGTGCATGCGTGAGTGCGTGCACACACACACACACACACAGGCAAGAGAAACCAGAGTGAAAAGATGGAGGTAAAGTGGAAGACAGGAAAACAGAGACAGAGGCAGAAAGGAGGCAGAATCAGATCAGGCAGGAGGGAGAATAAGAGTGGGAAAAAAAAAAGAACTGAAGATGGCTAGATTAAAAAATTTTTTTTCATTTTTAGCTACACTGGGTCTTTGTTCTGGCAGAAGGGCTCCGGAGCATGCAGGCTCAGTAGCCCATGTGGGATCTTAGCTGCCCAACCAGGGATGGAACCGGTGTCCCCTACATTGGGAGGCGGATTCTTTACTACTGGACCACCACGCAAGTCTAGAAAATGGCTCAATATTCACAGCAGTGGTCTGAAGTCTTTTGAGTCATGAGGCAGATAGATATTGTGAAGCCAGGCCAAACGAGGCTCAGCGAGGTTGCTCTTTTTGCCCAGAGTAGTCAGGGGCAACCGAAGAGTTTAACCCACTGGTGGATTTGTTCCAGAACTTTGTCTCAGCAACAAATCGGTGAGAATTAAGGAAAAGAGTGAACAGTTGTGAGTCGAGATGGAGGAAAAATGGAAAGACTTAAAAGGAGACTTGCATTGAGTGCTAAGCCACTTCCTATGGACCATAGCCTGCACCAGGCTCCTCTGTCGATGGGGTTCTCCAGGTAAGAATACTGGAGTGGGTTGCCATTCCCTTCTCCAGAGGATCTTCCCCACCCAGGGATCAAACCCATGTCTCTTGAGTCTCCTGCACTGCAGACGGCTTCTTTACCACTGAGTCACCGGGCAACTCTTAAAAGGGGACAGAAGGAGAGACACAAAGAAAACAGGCACACACAGGGGGCAGGACAGAGCGCTGTGTAGTCAGCAAGGGGAAAAAATGGGAAACTGAGGCTTGAGCTGTGACAAATCACACACAGACGCCCAGCAGCTGCCATGAAGCTTGATAAATCTTTATTAAGCTAGGGCCCACCAGGAGGACAGCTGGGGCGGCGGGAGGGCCTCCTGCAGGCTGGGGGCACCGGAGGCTCGGGGTGGGAGTAGGGGGCCCCTCCAGGGTGATGCCCGGGCGCTCAATGATTCTCGCTGGGCGGAGAGGTGGGGCTGGGGTGCAGAGCCAACTGCACCTTCTCCACCAACCCAGCCCACTGGCGCTGCATGTCTTCCACCAGGGGCTCAAACCAGCTCCTGAGGCGGGCCTGGAAGGCCTCGGCCTGCAGGCGCATCTGGTTGCCCTGCTCCTCGACCTTGGCGCGCACCTCCTCTAGCTGCTGGCGCATCTTGTCCAGGCGGTCCTGGGCCCGGACGCCCACCTCCTCCAGGCGCCCGTGCAGCTTCTGGCGCCAGGCTTCGGCACGGTCCAGCAGCGGCTGGCCGGCCAGGGTGCTCAGGGTGGCAGCCCGCAATTGGCCCTGCTCCACCAGGGGCCTGAGGCGCTCGCGGATGGCACTCATGCTGCGCTCGGCGCCCTCACTGGCCCCAGCTTGGTAGACGGCCAGGCGCTTCTTCAGGTCGTCGGCATCACGGAGCAGCCGCTTGCGCAGCTTGCGCAGGTGAGAGGCCATGCGGGCCCGCAGCTCCTCGGTGGACTGGCCCAGCATGGCCTGCACCTCGCTTCGGTACTGTGCCAGGCGGTTCCGCAAGTCCTCCATGTCGGAGCCCAGCCGGGCCTGGGCTGCCTGCAGCTCCTTGGACACGCGGGCCTGTGTCTCCTGGGCCATGGGGGCTAGCTGTCCCTCCAGCTCCTCCCTGTAGGCCTTCACCTCCTTCATGGTCTCCTCCATCAGCCCCCTGGGGGCCGAGAGAGCAGGAATGGAGAGAAGAGGTAGGGATCCTGAGCTAGGGTGATGGAGGGAGAGATGAAGAGGAAGGTGCCAGACAGGAAACGCCGAAGAACAGGATCAGAGAGAGGGAAAGCCAGGAGCCCAAGGAGAAAAGAAAGCAAGAAATGAGCAGAGACCAGCCCCCCTGCCAAGTGTTGGTGATGGGGACAGAAAGAATCCCAGATCAGAGGAAACTGGGGTCCGGAACACACTGCCCTCTGGAGGGATCAGTGGCCAGGCAGAGGCACTCACGTCAGTTCCTGAATGACCTGGCTGTTGAGCAGCTCCTCCTGCACCTGGTCAGAGAGGGTCTGCACCCAGCGCAGGTAATCCCAGAGGCGGCCCAGCACCTGCTCCCAAGGCTGGCTGTCCTGCCCCCGGGGCTGCTCCGGAGGCAGGGGCTCCTCGGGCCCCAGCTCTCCCTCCATATCCGCCTGGCATCCTGCACACAGAAAGTTCACCGCCGTCAGGGTCCTCTGCCCGCTCCAGGCACACAGTACCCGGTACAGGGTGCTCCACAGAGGCTGGTGGGCTTCTTTAGAGCACTGGCGGGTGGAGATGGGGTGGAGAGACGCCCAGCCGGTTTAATCACTTGATAAGCATGGATTATGTGTGGTCCACGTCCTGCCATGCTGGGGCGATAGAGCATAAAACAGCCCCAGATAGAGAATAATCATCGCTGACACTTAGCTGCTCCTCACTACCTGCCAACAAGCGGTGCGCTAGAAGCTCTCATTTTAAGGATGGGGAAACTGAGGCTCTGAGAAAGTAAAACTGCAGCTCAGAACCAAGGAATGTCAGAGAGACCTCAGACCTGGGGAGACAGACCAGCAGATGAGAGGACCCACGGACCACGGACGGGAGGAGGGCAAGCTGAGGATGGGAGGGGGTGGGGCAAAGAACCTGGGCAAGCCCCGCCCCCATACCTGCCAGAAGCGCGACCACCAGGGCAACGCACAGAACCTTCATCTTCTGGCTTGCGATTGGCCAACCTGAAGAAGGGAGAAATTGTCACTCAACCCCGGGGGGTGGGGGGACTCCCTCCCCCTCAGAGCCCCACCCTACCCGGTCTTAGCCTTCAAAGCCTCGCTCCCAGCAACATCCTAATCCAGTTCCAAACATTTACCCAGCGGCCCCTACATTGTCTATTTCATTCCCTCATCGTCTTCTCTTATCTCCCCATCCCCAGGTCTGCCGCCGCCTAAATCCCATCCCTCTCCCAGGGTTCAGATTCCACTCAACCCGCCCTCCCCTCCATCCCGGAGTTCCCTGAGAGCCCCGGCTGGACTTTCTAAAGTTCCGACCTCGCATTCCTCACTGTATCTTCCCATTCTCAGCTCCAGCTTCACATCTAAACGCTGTCTTCCGCATATTCGCTAATTTAATCCTCATTTAGAAGTCCTTCAACCCACGCTTTAACTACCGCGCCGCCGCCCCTGAGCCTCCCCTTACAGGAAATCTTAGGACGATTGTGGGCACCCGGTAGGTGCTCAGTAAACAGCAGCAACACTGGGTTTTTGCTATCTCTCGTCTGGTTTTTCCTGCAGGTCGAGCTGCTCCCCTGGACCCACCTTCCAGTGCAAACGGGATGCGCCTGCTCCCCACCCCTCTAGGTCCAGTCCCCTGCCTCTGGTCTCCTCCTCTGCTCAAGCTTTTGTCTTGGTCCGGGCGGCGTCGGGCCGTCACCTCGTCCACCTCTCCCGCAGCCCGTCCCCCACAGAAGCCCTGAGCTGGTCTCCGTGCCCCCCAACTCTGCTTCTCACCGCGCTCTTCGCCTCCGGAAACCACGTCCTTCGACTCCGGGATTGAGCAGGGACTCACGGATCCCAGATTCGTCCAATTATAGGGCTCCCCCCTGGCCCGCCCACTCATCCTGAGCTGGGGCAAGCTGGGCCAGCCCCCTCAGGTCACGAGGTGGGCTGCCCTCCCCCTTCACACACAGCAAGGAGGGGAGGGGGTGGGGCTTGGAGGCCTGGCAGCCCCCACTCCCAGACCCTGTGAAAAGATGACTTCTCACCCAGTAACTCAGGCGGCTTCCTCCATCCTGGTGGGTGGGTGAGCTGCTGACGGCTGGGACAGTGGGCATGGAAGGGGCTGGAACAGGCCGCTGCCCACAGTACCCATCCCCTGCCCCTCTCTTTTCCAGCGGATGGATGAATAGAATTTGGGGAAAGGACTGGGGGACTGAAATCCCTGATTAGAGGAAGGAGGGGGTTGGGACTCTGGGTAGGGAGGGGGAAGGGAGCTGGCTGGCCCAGATAGAAATGGGATAGGAGTTCTGGGGACGGTGTAAGGTATCTGCTAAAAGCCCAGGCTTTGAGAGTGCAATCTGGACTTTAACATGAGCTCCCTCTTGGGCTCTTACCTTGGGTACAGGAGAGTGCCTCTCTTGAGCCCCCTTCCCTAGTTGAGACCTGAAAATCCAGCATTTCTCCCAACTGTGTATTGTTCCTTCAGTGGGGCTTGAAGCATGGGTGTTGCCTGCTGAGGACTGTGGACTCCTGAACCAAACTGCTCAGGCCTGAGTCCAGGCTCTGCCAGTTGTCAGCTGTGTGACCCTGAGCCAACGACCTAGCCTCTCTGAACATCCAGTTTCTTGGTCCACAAAACTAGGAAAAGAGTTGCACTTAACACCGTCATTCGGTGAAGCAACAGGCTACTGTGTGTACTGAGTGTACTGTGCGTACTGTTAGCTGGCAAACAGCGGCCCCACTTGGACTTCACTTCTGTGCGGGGCCACAGTGAACACTCCTGTCCCTCCCTCCCTTGCAGTCCTGTTCACGAACCCCAGCTGTTTCACAGATGGACATCCTGAATTGAGAGTGTTGTGGCCACACTCTCTACTCTCCCCGGGAAGCAAACTCACTCAGAAGGACAACGCAAGTAGTGGAGTGCAGTTTATTACACCAGCTGGCCCAAGGCAGAGTTTTTTCTTAGCCAAGGACCTGGCCAGTTTTTGTGACAATCCTAAGCGTACGACGTGCTCAAACCCTTCTCCCCGAATTCCTTGAAACTAGCCTGGATAATGTAAAAGGGCTAAATCATGATTCATATATTAGTCCAGACAGCTAATTAGGCTAACATATATCAACAGGTTTTGTGCAGATAACAATTTGTTTTGCTCTGGGGTAGATTAGTATATTCTTTTCGGCGACAGAAAGTCCTGGTACAAGTCCTGGAGTCCCTTTATACGGGGGTCTGTTTTACAGTTGGAATGTGGTTTCTATAGATTCCAGGCACATAGCTCAAAGTCCACTGGGAGAACACTCAGGCATGTAGTCCAAAATTTACAAGAAGTCTAAAACGGGGTCCCACAGCCAAGGTGGAGTCCGCTTTGCCCACTTTCCTCTTTCATTCCTCTCTCTTGATGCTCCTAACTCTCAATGGGAGCATCACTCATAGGAATATATGGTACCCTAGGCCTCCTAACGCCGATCTGGGAAAGTGAGGTTGGTCTCTGGGATACAAAGTTAACAACACGTTGTAAAATGCAAGGTCTGCATAACAGAACTATTAAAATGACTATAATATCAGTGAGCACAGTTTTGCACCAATCACCCTTTACCCAAGATAGGACCGAGGTCTAGAAGGGAATATTTTCATCTGACATTGCTTTTACTTTGTCCCTCATGTCATTCAAAGCAGTCGTTACGTTGCCAGATAAATCAGGAATGTATACACAATGTTCAGCCTTAAGTATGGTACAGGTTCCATACACAACATTCAACCTTAAGTATGGCACAGGTTCCTCCCTGTGAGGTGGTGAGTATGTCTAATGCCATTCTATCCTTGATTTTTGTTGTCTTGCTTGATGCAAAAAAATCTCATAGTCATATCACCCCTCCGTAGAGGTGATACCCGCCATGGGAACCCGTCCATCACAGATAGAGGCATGGCACTGGACTGGCCCAACAGGCTTGTGCCCCTCTTTAGAACAAATCCCAGATACCTCACCTCCTCCTTGCAGATCCGAGCCTTCTTTTTCGAAACCGGGTAACCAGCCTCCATCAGCAATCCCAGCGAGGCCTTGGTTCCTTCCCAGCAATCATCCTTGTTCTCAGCGGCCAGGAGCAGATTGTCCACATATTGCAGCAGCCAACAACCAAACTTTTCTGGCTGAAATCCGCCTAAGTCCGAAGCCAGGGCTTCTTTAAAAATGGTGGAGACTTTTTAAACCCTCAGGGGAGGTGGGTCCAGGTTAGTTGCTGTTTGGCGCCCCCTATTGGGTCTTCCCACTCGAAAGCAAAAATTGATGGTGATACCTGGGCTAGGGGTGTACAGAAAAAGGCATCTTTTAAGTCCAGACAAGTATAGAACTGTTGCACTTGGAGGGAGGAGGCTGAGTAAGGTATATAGGTTTGGGACTGTGGGTTGCAGGGTCATGGCAGCTTGGCTGACCAGCCTTAAATCTCGTATTGGCCTATAGTCCTGTCCCCCTTCCTTTTTAACTGGCAGGATTGGTGTATTTCATTCTGATTGGCATTCAGTCAGGATGCCGGCCAGTTTCAGTCCATTTATATGTGGCAGTATGCCGAGACGAGCCTCCAGGGGCAATGGATACTGGCGTTTTCTAACCCGGGTGGCACTGGGCTTAAGTTATATTATTATTGGAGCATGGCGTTTGGCGAGCCCAGGGGGGTTTCCTTCTGCTCAGACCTCGGGCAGTTGTTGAGCCAGAGTTTCCTCCCGGCCGTTCATCCCCTCTAGTCTATTCTCAGTATATTCGTGTAAACTCCATTCATCTTGTAGGGTAACTGAGAGAGAGAATAAGTAAGTAGTTGGGCCCATGTGCAAAGTGGGGCGTTCGTGGGGGGAAAAGGTCACTTGTGACCCCAGTTGAGAGAGCAGATCTCTTCCCGATAGAGGTCCTGGGCATTCAGGGATATATAAGAACTCATAAGTCACTTGGTGCCCCCTGCCATCTGGCACTTTTAGGGCTTACAGAATTGTTGAATCATTTCCTTTCCAGATCTCCCAGTTATGGCAGTGGCCTTTTTCGAGAGAGGTGCCATGGGCTCAGTTACTACTGACAATCCTGCTCCAGTATCCACCATGAAGTCAGGAAGTTGGTCCCCTACTTTTAACGTTGTCATGGGCTCTTGTGGACCTGTGTCTCTGGGCCCCAGCATCCCTATTCGGTCTCTCGGCCGTCAAGGCTTACCACTGTACTAGTTGATTCCCGGCTTTCAGTGGTTTTAGGACATTCATTTTTCCAGCAGCCACAGCCTCGGCAGCAGGCACACTGATTGGGCTGTAACGTCGACCTAGGCTTTCTCGGAGGTTTCCTGAGGGAGTGGTCTCATCTCCAGGAGGGAGGGGCTTTTGTGGGCAGCCCGGCAGGCCTTCCCAAGGCCACGGCTAGCATTGCAAATCTCTGGTCTGGTCTCTTAGCGTCCTCCCTCTGTCTTTTTTCAGTTTCTTTCTTGGCTTCCACATCTCTGTTTCTGAATACTTTGTTGGCAATTTCAATTAGTTGGGAGCTGGACATTGATAATACTCCCTCCAGCCTCTGGAGCTTTCTTTTAGTATCAGCATAAGCCTGTGACACAAATGTTGAGTTTATAATGATGTGGGAGCCCCTGGCCTCGGGGTTGATCAGCATATAGTCTCTAAGCCTCACACAATCTTTCATAAAACTCAGAAGGGGGCTCGGCCCCTCGCTGGACTACTCTGGCAGCTTTTGCCATATCTGTAGGCCTGCGGGCTCCCCTTTTTAGTCCCTGTAGAATGGCTGTACGGTGTCTGTCTAACTGGTTTCTCCGCTCGTCTGTATTATAGTCCCAACTAGGCTTGGCATTGGGGAGGGTTTGTTTCACCCACCTTTGTGGGTTTACAGTTCCTTCTGGAACCATTTCTAGCAGCCATTTCTTTGCTTCAGTAAGAATTCTACACTGCTCTTCGGTACTGAAGAGGGAAGTTAATAATTGGATAATATCGTCCCATGTCGGTCGGCAGGTACAAAAAATGGTTTCCATCAATCTAATCATGTCCTGTGGCTCCTCTGAATATGGTGGCATCTATTTTTGCCAGTTCAATATATCAGTAGACAAAAATAGTTGATAGCAGTAGGCCACGGGAGCTTGGTGATAATCACCGTCTCTGCCCTATATGCGGGCCTGCTGGACTTCCCTAAGGGGCATCTGAAATGGTGTCTTTTCTTCTAACTCCCTGGCAGAGCACAGTCTCTGTTTAGTTCCAATGTTCCCCTCCCCTTCCTCATCAGTACTCATGTCGGGGGGGGGGGNCCCTATATGCGGGCCTGCTGGACTTCCCTAAGGGGCATCTGAAATGGTGTCTTTTCTTCTAACTCCCTGGCAGAGCACAGTCTCTGTTTAGTTCCAATGTTCCCCTCCCCTTCCTCATCAGTACTCATGTGGGGGGGGGGGGTGTTGGCAGCAGGTAGAGCTTAGGTTGTGCCTCTGTGGTAGGAGCTGAATCCGGAGGGCGGTATCCAGTGGTCCCTCCCACTGGGGTGGGAGCGTGCTGGAGTGGCGGCTCTACGACCCCTGGGGGTGCTGAAGGAAGGGCTGGGGACAGTGGTGATGCTGGAATGTCCTGTGGCCTCGTCTGGTGGCTGTTAAGGCCCCCAGCCTGGCCGACACATCTGAGGGCGGGTTCATCGTCCAGTACAGTCGGGGAGGAAGTTCCTCATTTGGATCCTGTAGAATCTCTCTCTCTCTTTTTTTTTTTTAGAATCTCTTTTTTTATCATCAGTTTCTGCACCTTTTTCCTTCTCCATTTTGAATATAAAATCATGCCCATGGTGGGGGAGTCTTGGGCCAGCTCTAGCCAGGAGTATGTATGGGAACCGGTCGGGTGTCCAGGCTTCCCCGTGACTATCACCTAGACTGCTTTTATTATTTTCAAGTCCATTGTGCCCTCTGGTGGCCAGCCAACTCCCATAGCAGACTATTCAACCTTGAAGAGGGTGCACAGCCAGCCAGGTGTCATTTTTACCCCATGGGCTCCCCATGAAACTTTTGATCATATTGTCCAGTATAGTTGCCTTAGATCCGTTTCCTCCCATTTTGCCTACCTTTCCGGGAGTGTTCCTTCTCCTGTTGGCGGAGTTTCTGGTACCCCAGATACTTCTGATATTTCTACTCGATGAAGCACTTAAATTGCGACTTGGCTTCTTCCCTGATAGGATTGAAAAGGGCTTTGCCGGCCAAGTCCCAGAGGGAGAGGGGAGTCCAGCAGGCTTTCTCCTGTTGTTTTATGTGCTTGAACCAGAATATCACTCTGTCTAGGACCACTCCTCCTGGAACTTTAAATGCCTTCTCCGCCTTGGTGAGTTTGATCGGGTGTTGACAAAAGCCCAGGTGAGTTAAATAACCCGTGTCCCAGGCGATCTCCGGAAAAGCCAATTCATACGCACTTATGTATTTCCCTTTCTCTGTCTTAACAAGCTTGAGGGGATTGAGACTTTCACAGCAGATGGGACACCTACTGGGGGAGGGCAGAATATGTACACACAGAGACCGAGTTTCTTCCCCCAGTAACCCTCTTGCGATTGCCTGGTAATAATTTTCCCCAAGACACCACCTCCTAAATGACAGTCACAATAGAATCTTCCTTAAAGCCCCGTCACATCCGTCAACCTGTACCCGACAATCGCAGTTGTCTCCTCTTAGCTGAGGACCCAGCCAGTTTCTGTGACAGTCTTACATACCATAAGTGTACGTGCTCAAACCCACCTCCCCAAATTCCTGGGAACTAGCCTGGATAATGTAAAGGGGCTAAACCATGATTCATATATAAGTCCAGACAGCTAATGAGGCTAACGTATGTCAATAGGTATTGTGGAGAAAATTTGTTTTGCTCTGGGGTAGATGAGTACATTCTTTTCAGTGATGGGAAGTCTAGGTACCAGTCCTGGAGTCCTTTTATCCGGGGGGTCTTTTTTTCAGTTGGTATGTTGTTTCTATAGATTCTGGGCACGTAGCTCAAAGTCCACTGGGAGAACACCCAGGCATGTAGTCGAGTTTACAAGAAGTCTAAAACGGGGTCCCACAGCCAAGGTGGAGTCCCCTTTGCCCACTTTGCTCTTTTAAGAGGAGATTCAGGGTTGAGGTGGATGGTAAAGTCACCCTGGGCGAACTGGAGAAGTTGGGATTCACTCTTGGTCCTTTAAGGTGAGGGCTACTGGATTCCGTGGGGCTGGGGAGGCTGGATGCCTGGTCCCAGGAAGGGATCCCCAGTGCCAGCCTGTGCTGGGTTGCTGTCAGCCTGTGTGCTCTGGCCTCAGAAGGCGCTAGCAGGGAGTGGGTGGAGTGGCTTCTTTGGGCTATAAGGGGGTCATCACGGGCCAGCAGCCTCCCTGCCCAGACACTGTGTGAGTGAGAACTTTCAGTTCCCCTGTCTGGAGAGGGGTTAGCGATGTCAGCTTGCCTGAGCCCTAGGTGTGCAGAACTGACCCCGCCCAAGAGTCAGACTCCAGCCTACCCCTCCCCCACCCCACAAGAACTAAATGATTCCAAACTCTTTCTGGGTGTCCAAATGCTTCCTGAAGTTTCTTGAAAGCTTTGACCTTCTATTATAAGCAAGTCTTAACACCACTTCATCCCCTGCCCCTTCTGGAACCTGGGAAGACCCCCGAGTCCCAGCTGGCTGCCTCCCCGCACCCGCTTCAGCTCACCGGGACAGTCTTCTGCAGCCTCGCTGGCCACGCCAGGCTGAGGGACCACAGGCTGCACCCTCCCGGGGAGGGAAGGCCTGTGATGTCCTCTCCGGGAAGGTCACAGGGCGGCTGTGGGATCCTGGGCCAGGCCCTTCCCCTCTTTGGTCTGGGCTCAGGCCAGTGACCAGGCTGGATTCCTTTGCCTCCCCCCATCAGCCACTGCGGGAGGTCAGGGCCAGACCAAATGGGCCACCGACACAGAGGAAAACAGAGGCCTCCCATTTCTTTTTTTTTCCATGTATATTTTTTGTTATTTTTTATTTTTTTTGTAAAATGTCCCGGTTCTTCCATAACTTATAAACATGATTTATACCGAGGGGTGGGTGGGAAAGCGGGCAGGGATGGGGTGACTGGGGATGCACCTCTCCTTGCTGCCCCCTTGGGGCTGGGCCCATTTGGCCATTTCGGGGGAACGGGGACACCCCAACACCTCCCTGAGGTTGTCTGGCCGCCTCTGCCCCTGGTGCTCAGAATCCCGTAGGCCCCTCGACTCCGAATCGCTTCCCGGATCCCAAGACTACTGGGCACGCGGCCCCTTGTCCTCCACGTCCTGCCGTGCCCGTCCTTCGGAGAACCACCCCACCTCAGCTGCTGGGGTGATGGGTCCCCTCCTTTCCGCTGCCCCCTGACCCCCGAGGAGGGAAGGAAGGGAGGGGGAGGGGGGGCTCAGGTCTCCCCTATGTGGCAGGGGGAGGGGGAGGTGGGATCAGAAGGAGAAAGGGCGAGGAAGGCGGGGCCTGTGGGGGCTCAGCCAATGGTGAGGCCGAAGCCGCACTGGAACTTGTTCTTTCGGTGATTCAGGAAGGCCCCGAGGGCCAGCGTCAGGGGCAGCGGCGGGAGCTTCTTCTCCAGCGTGGCGCCCACGATCCAGTTGCTGTCCACAGAGCCTGTGGGTGGACAGCTGTGTGAAGAGCCTCACCCGACACATCAGACACCACCGGCCAGGCCGCCGACTGTGCTGCCCTGCCAACCGGAGCCCTCTTCACGCCCCCAAGTGCTTCAGCTCTGAGCTCCGCGACCCCTCCCCTCCGGAAGCCCTCGGCCACCCCGTGGACCACCCTCCGAGTCTCAGTCTTGTCCACACCGGGTCGCTGCCCCGTGTGGATGGGCCTGTCCCCGCCATTGTGAGCCCTGGGTGGGGGGGGCCAGGTCACTGTTGTGTCCCCAGCTGGGCACAGAGCAGGTGCTGAGTATCTGCTGAAACGGAGGCTAAAATCTCTAGGGCTCGTGCCCAGGACCTGATGGGTGTGCAAGTGCTCGCTGCCGTCTGTACCCTGTGGAGCTCAAAGACTCATTGAAGGGGAGCAGAGATGCTGCAGTCCAAACACAGCCTCAGACTTGGGGCTGACTGCAGAGTGAGGGCTTAAGGCAGGTTTCAGAGGCAAAACAAACCCCTCTCCCTGGGCCTCCTGGCTACTTTTGTTTAAAAAATTTTTTTTGGCCATACTGCATGGCTTTTGGGATTTTAGTTCCCTGAGCAGGGATTGAACCCGGTCCCTCAGCAGTTGAGTGAGACCACGGGACCACCGGGGACTTCCCCTGGCTGCCTTTAGAAGCCTTGAACCAGAGCCACTGAAGCGGCCTCCACACACCCCAAACCCGAGAGCCACTGAGGCGCAAAGAGCAACTTAAGATGAGACTCAGTCAGCCTGGGGGAAGGCTGTGGGTCTGGCTATGACCAGGGGGCCTCCCTAAGGTGAGACAGTGGGGCAAGGCCGGCTGTGCTCCAACTTGCCTTCCATGCGTGAGAGAGAAGCAAGGGCCGGGCATGCAGACTGCTGAGGGCTGCTGGCTGGGGTGGGGGTGGTCCCTGCAAAGCTCGGGCCCAGGCACCCCCCCACCATCTTAACAAGCATTCCTGGGTAATGTGGGGGCCCAGCATGCTGCCCTCTCCCATTTCCTCTGGCCCGTACCCCACTCAGAGCCAAGTCACTCTTGCTTGTTTCTCATGTAAGGAAAGGGAGATCTGTACCTTTGAAGAGGAGGTTGGCCTTGGGCAGGTCCAGCTGGTACCCAAAGGAGACACTTGTGTCCTGCATCNCGTACCCCACTCAGAGCCAAGTCACTCTTGCTTGTTTCTCATGTAAGGAAAGGGAGATCTGTACCTTTGAAGAGGAGGTTGGCCTTGGGCAGGTCCAGCTGGTACCCAAAGGAGACACTTGTGTCCTGCATCCTTGTGCTGGCCTCGAACTCCACACCTACCTGCAGCTGGAGGGGCCAGGGCAACACACACCAGTCAGCCTCCTAGGCTGGACTCTGAGGCACGCCAGTCCTGGGCACCCCATAGCCAGCCAGCCAGTCCCCAGATGGGCTCACCTGGTCACTGGCTTTGTGGTAATATGTTGCATGCATGCCTGCCTGACCCAATGTTACTGTCGCCAACCAGTTGTTCACTGGAAGAGAGCAGGTGGGTTACCAAGAGGACTTGGGCAGCCAGGGGCCCAGGTTTTGCCCCTCTTCCCTCAGACCCAGGAGTCCAGCCCCCAGCCCCTCCTCCTTTAGTGCCAGGGCTCCGGGCTCCCAGACTCACATGTGTATTTCCCAGCTAGTGACATAACAGCACCCTCCTCCCCGGGCCGCCGGTGGTAGACCAGCTCTCCGCCCAGGGCCAGGCATGGCGTGATGCTCTGGAGGTAGTGGGCCACGAGGATCCCTGCAGGCGAGAGGTAGAGTCATGACTTCTGAGCTTCGTGGTTAGTTTCCACCCGGTTGAGGCACCAGACTGGACTCCCACTTCCTCGGGCCTCCCACTTGGGCTCCTTGCTGGAGCTGTTCACAGGGCTGCCACGGCCCCCAGGACCTCATCTACTCTGCATTCACCTCCCTTTACACAGGAGGCTGCAGAGGCTGAGGAGTCAAGTCGCTCCCACATGGTCACAGGACACATCAGGGGCAGAATCCAGGGCTCCCCATCTCCTGAGCCCAGGCTTCAAGCCACCCTGCCGCCACGAGCGGTAGGTGAGCGCGCACTCTGGGGGGCCAGACAGTCTGGGCTCAAATCCCAGCCCCAGCACTTGCTGCAGGGGTGCCCGAGGCCACTGGTACCACTCCTCTGTAAGCGGGACACCTTGCAAGAGCAGAGCGCTGGGTGCAGGCGTGGTGTGCACAAGGCGTGCTCAGCACACAGCCAGGGCCCGGCCGCCGCGGAGACCCGCCCTGTGGAAGTCCACCTCCCAGGCCCCTTGGCAGCGAGGATGGCTCTGAGGGCCCCTCAGTGTTTGCTAACCGCCCACTCCACTGCCAGGCTGAATTCCTCGAGCCCAAGGACTGATACTGTCTGTCTTTGAGAGCCCAGGAGGGTAGACACCACAGAGGTGATCACTGCGGAAGCCAAGGGCCAGGGAGGAAGAGAGGCAGTGGGGGACGCAGAGGGAGTGATGATGGAGAACCGGAAAGCAAGAGTCACCTCTGTAGAGACGGGGAAGGGATCAGAGATGGAGGTGGATGGCGGGACCTGACGATGCCCAACCTGAAGGATGGAGCAGGCGAGGACTGGTGAGGTAAGCTTAGAGATGGACACCCAGCCAGAATGGGGAAGACCGGGGCAGGGGGGAAGGAGGTGGGGACAGGCAAGGACAAGGAAAGCACAGACGTGCAGACGCTTCCCTGGACAGAGATCAGAGGCACCGAGTGGGGACTGGCCTGAGGGGGCAGGACAGGCCGGGAGGACAGGATGGGACCTGCTCGCATCTTCAGGCACACCCAGGCAGGGGCTGCCACTGGGGGCGGCTGCGGTCAGGGCAGGCTGGAGCTGGCTTCTCCCCGGGAGTGGGTGACACTGACCCACCTCCTGGCCCCTCCTCCACCAGCTGGTTGTTAAACCATCACCCACACACCTCTGGACAAGAGCAGCCTCTGTCCCAAGAGAAGGGGAACCTCGGGACCACAGAGAGAAAAGTGACCATCCAGGGGTCACACAGGGACTTCAACTCAAGAGCCTCTGGTTTAGACTGAGGGCTTCGAGACCCCAAACTCCTCTCCCACCCCCCATCCCCTCGGCTTGCCGCACCCTCTGCTTCCCAAGCCCTACCCTCCTCCTTGGCCTCCTGCCCCAGTTTCATCCTCTCCAAGCAGCTTCATACGTAGAGGGATCTTGTTAAAGCACACACCCACCCCTGCTCCCCCTGCTCAGAACCTGCCATGAGGCCCCAGCATCAAGGACACCCTGGCTTCTTAGGACACGGGGGCAAAGCCCCCTGTGGTTCATCCCCAGCTTTCAAACAGACTTCCTCCGAGAGCTTCACAAGTCCTTGCACAGTGCTCATCCTCACAGGCCTTTTTCTTGAACATCCTGCCCTTTCTAGCACCTCCATCTCCTTCAGATCCGTTTAGTTCAGTTGCTGAGTTGTGTCCGACTCTTCACGACCCCACGGCCTGCACCACATCAGGCCTCCCTGTCCATCACCAACTCCTGGAGTTCACTCAAACTCATGTCCATTGAGGCGGTGATGCTATCCAGCCATCTCATCCTCTGTCGTCTCCTTCTCCTCCTCCCCCCAATCCCTCCCAGGATCGGGGTCTTTTCCAATGAGTTAGCTCTTTGCATCAGGAGTTTCAGCTTCAACATCAGTCCTTCCAATGAACACCCAGGACTGATCTTTAGGATGGAGTGTCTGGAGTGGCCGTGAAGAAACCAATGAGTTCAAAACTCCATGAGAAGGAAAACACCACCTATTATAGGTCTGAGAGCAAAGAGGTGGCCTCGGACAAGAGGCAGAGTGCGGCTTTCCTGGAACCTGCGGGGCTGGGGCCACACCTGGCTCCCTGGGGAGGGGGTACACAGCGGGCTTTTGGCTGGGGCCTGACAGAACAGCTTCCTGCCCTCCCCACGCTGCGCTCCCTGGGGCTTTGGCCACGCAGCCTTCCTCTGGGAGCGCTGCCCTTCTCTTCACCCTCCTCCGTCTAGACACTGGCATCGGGAGACACTGTCCTCGTCACTCCAGGCAAGCTGGGCCCTCCTGTTGTAAGCTCTCACAGCAACCTGGACCTCTCCCGAGTAGGCGTTCTCCCAACAGTAACACAGTCACTGTGATTATTTGTCTCAAGGCAAGTGTCTTGGCTACTGGCCAGGGAGGGGCTGTGTGTGTCCCAGGGTGGGCACACACTCGGGGTGCTCAGAATGAAGCCGAGGCCCCAGAGGAGGAGCTGAGGCCAGGGGAGGGGACCAGGTAGTCCGCGGGCTCGTTAGGCCTTGACTGTGATTCTAACGCCAGGCCCTCTGCTTCCTCGCTGTGCGATCCTGGGGCGGGGCTGATTTCACCCCAGACCTTGCCTTCCTCACCTGTGAGAACCCCAATCCCCCTGCCTGTTGTAGGGCGCCCCAGAGACCCATCCCACAGTGAACCCTAACTAGCTGTCTCTGGCCTCATAAGGGGCTCACGGGTCCGCCCACTGATTCCTTCACCAAGGTGCACTTGCTGTGATTGTCTTTGAGATGGATGGTTGGAAACCAAGGCTCAGGATGGGTGGAGCACCAGCTGTCATTGATCATGAATAATTACATGAGTAACTACTCATATCCTCAGTACTGCCCTGGGCCCAGAAGTTCTGATTGGTGCTTGAGGGGAGGAAGGGACGTCCATAGGGACTAAGAGACAAGAGTGTCACTGGTGGCCTTGAGCTCCAGGGAAGAGAGACCTAAAGGTCAGTGTTGAGGAGCAAGAGAGGCCGATGCTGGTGAGTGTTTGCAGGGGTGGGGGGTCTGGTGCTGTGGACTCTGGAGGTGGCCTCGCTGTGTGTCCTTGGGGAAGTCCTTGCCCTCTCTGGGCCTCAATCAGACAGGGATGATGGCAGCGCCACCCCACAGGGCTGTGAAGGATTGCACAAGCCAATCCTTATTGGCTCGAGTGACTGGATGAAGGCCCGGGTATGCACAGTATGCTGAGGGCCTGGCAAAGGGCGCCAGGTGGGAAATAGAACCTGCGGTGACCGCTGCTCACTCCTTCGCACACTATTTTCTGAGCGCCTACTCTGTTCCCAGCACAGTTCCAGGTGCTAGGCGCCTTCACGCACTCACTGCCCAAGAGCCTGCTCTTCCTGATAAGAGCGAACAGCAGGCACAAGAATCTGGAATCACCAACTCTACCCTTCTCGTGGGTCAAGCCTCCCCTGCCCCGCAAAAAGGCTGACCTCAACTCTGACCTCCCTCTTATCCCCCACACAGAATCCAGCAGTGAATACTACTGCTCTGCCTTCAAGGTACATCCAGACCCCCAGACCTTTGCTTGCCCACTCCGCTGCCCTCTTGTGGCCTGGTCTCCAAAGGTGGGCACAAGAAGTCCTGTAAGAAGCTATGTTGGACGATCCTGTCGCTTTCAAAATCCTCTTGTGGCCTCAGACTCAGAAGCTCTCCAGACCTTTATGTTTCAGCCCTACCATCCTGACTTCGACCACTTGCCCTCCTTCCTCATTTATTACAGCACCAGTCCTCCTCGATGCTCCAGGGAAGGGTCGTACCTCAGGGCTTTTGCACTCGCTGTTCCTTCCGGCTGAAAAGCTCTTTTCCCACATATCTGCTTGGCACCTTCCCTCACATCCTTCTGTCTTCGTTCAGATATCACCTATGTAATGAGGCCTTTTCTCAAGACTCCACCAGCCCCTCCAGACGTCACCATCTTTCCACAGGGCTCCATCACCCATCTGCTTTACTTGTATCTCTAGAATGGAAGGTTCCAGGGGCTTCCCAGTTGGTGCTAGTGATAAATAACCTATGTGCCAATGCAGGAGAAATAAGACACCTGGGTTCAGGTGTGTTATAAGACCCGATATAAGACCCTGGGTCGGGAAGGTCCCCTGGAGAAGGCCATGGCAACCCATTCCAGTATTCTTGCATGGACTCTCCCCTGGACAGAGGAGCCTGGTGGGCCACAGTCCATGGGGTCACAAACAGTTTAAGAAGACTGAAGTGACTTAGCACGTGTGCACACCTCCCTTAATATACATAATATAAAAATCACCACTAGAATGTCCAGAAGCAGACTTAATTTTCCTTTGTTCACCACCATCCTCTGGACATGGAATATATGACTCATAGTCAAGAAACATCAGATCAATGTAAAGAAATCAAAGGCAGATGCCCAGAGACAAAAATAAAAAAGGGGGAAGCAGAGAGGAGAGACCAGAAGTACAGACATTAGTCAGCAGGTCCTTGCCTCCCAGCCAGCTCAAACAGGAATCTTCCTTATTGCCCTCCATTGGAGACTGACTTGCCTCCCCTCAGCTACACGTGGACTCCGCCTGCCTTGGGGTCAGCTCTGTGCCCCCGAGCAACCCCAGAGCCCCAGGAGCAATGCAGCAGCTCATTTCCTTGGGACCTGTCACATGCCTGACCCCATTTGAGACTTTCCACACATGACCTGCTCAACAACCCTGTTAAGGCAACCCGATTTAAACAAATGAGGAAGCCAAGGCCCATGAGGGTGATAGAAGCTCCCCACACATCCCCGCCCCCAGTGAACCCAGTGGCAGAGCTGGGATTTGAGCCTATTTTTTCCCCCATGAGGCTACAGGACCTAATTGATGCTCTGTGTTCTGAAGTCACGCCTGCCCCTGAAACCATTTCTTGGACGGCAGAAAAGGAGGGTCAGAGGGAGAAATGGATTTGCTGGGCATGGGGTTTGACCACCTTCCAAGCCCTGAGCCTCTTACCTGAACCCACCAGGACGTCTGGGTTCCCCAAAGTGACAGCTGCTGTGAAGTCGGAACCCCGGTACTCCCCATCCACCTGCCAGTTCACAAACTTCGACTGCTGGGTCTGTGGGGGGAGGGCCAAGCATGAGGGTGAAACTGAGCAGGACCCCATGGGGCCCGCCAGCGTACAAAAGGCCTTTCAGAGGCCTCCTCTTCTTGTTTGTAGGGAAAAGGCTTCAGCCTCCTAGACCTTCCCCGAGGGCAGATCCATTTACTCCTCGGAGAAGAGAGAGAAAGCAGAAAGGAAAAGCAGTCCGCTAACAGTCACACAATAGGGCCGTGAGAGCGTCTCTTAGGGCTCAGCAAGCAAAGAACCCGCCTGCAATGCAGGAGCCACAGGTTTGATCCCTCAGTCAGGAAGATTCCCCTGGAGGAGGAAATGGCAACCCACTCCAGGATTCTGAAAAGTTGTCTGAAAAATCCCATGGACAGAGTAGCCTCGCTGGCTACAATCCAAAGGGTCGAAAAAAGTCAGACCCATCGAGTGACGAAGCACAGCACAACAGTGCCCTGGAAAGGTGGAATCCTAGCTCCTGTCAAAGACATGCCGGGCCTCCACCCAGGAGGAGGATGGCAACTTCCAGCTGAGCACAAGACTCCCGGTACACCACCCACCCTATGGCCTCACTACTGACCAACCAGGAGAAAGTCACACATCCTGCAGCACCCTGCCCTCAATGTGCCTGTAAAAGCCCTTCCCTGAAAACTGGGTTTCCCTGGTGGCTCAGACACCCCTAAAGAGTCTGCCCGCAATGCAGGAGACCTGAGTTCAATCCCTGGGTCGGGAAGATCCTCTGGAGGAGGAAATAGCACTCCACTCCAGCATTCTTGCCTAGAAAATCCCATGGACGGAGGAGCCACGAGCCTGGCAGGCTACAGCCCACAGGGTCGCAAAGAGTCGGACACGACTGAGCAACTTCACTCACTCACGCCCTGAAAACTATGGGGGAGTTTGGTCTGTAGAGAACCAGCCACCTGTATTTCTCGCTTGATCTTTGCAATAAGCCTTTCTCAGCTTCAGACTCTGATGTTTCAGTTTGTTTGGCTGCAGAGTGCCTTGAGTTCTTGGTTTCAACACCCAAGGGCAACCTGGGGCTCAGGGAGGCCGGGGGCCGTCGCCGACTCCATCCTCCCACTCACCTGGATGGCCATCTTGGACCTGAGGCCAGGGCCCAGCTGATGAATGACCTGAGCATTGAGGCTGCCACTATTATCCATGTCACCCACCAGCACGGGGAATGCCTGTGGGGTAGAGGGCAGGGTTAGAGGTGAGAGGCCTAGCATCATGGATGGACATGCGTGATGGGCTCTGGTGAGAAGCCTAGGACTGGAAAGCCTAGAATGAGGTCCTCTCCTCCAGGAAGCCCTCTAAGACCACCTAGGCTGAGTCAGGCTCTCCTCTGGGCTCAGCCTTTGGGTTCCCCCATTTCAGTCCTACTCTCCCTGGACTGTTCCTCTCTGGAGACAAGCTTATTCTCTTTCTCCACTAGGCTGTGAGCCCGTACGGCTGTTTCAGTTACTGCTGTGTCCCCAGGACCACCCAGCACAGAGATGGGCAGGACATGGGGCGGTGGGGGGGGGGGTGCCCTGAAAGTTTGCTGAAAAAATAAGTTTATTGCATGGAAATAGTTAACACAAGCAAAAACCTAATTTAGCCCCCCAACTCCACCTGTGTCCTGCCCCAGCCGCCTCCTGGGCTTCCAGTTTTGCCTTCAGTCTTCTAACCCAGCTTCCGCAGACAGCCTGAGAAATGCTATTTCCAAAGCACTCGTATCCCCGCATCTTCCCTTCCTTTAAATCTTTCCGTGGCTCTCTAGTGCCCCCTAGTGGAAGTTCAAATGCCTGGCTTGGCCTTCAAAGCCCTGCATGATCTGCAGCCCAGCCCTGCCCACTCTGGGTCATCACTGCTTGGTGACCCTGGTGTTCTCAGGACTCACCCAGAGAAGTGGGGGTCAGGATGAAGGAATGACCCAGGTTTCGATGCACCCTGGAGAGACCCACTTCCCACCTCCCCACACCTCCAGCAGCCCAGTCTTATACTGACAAAGCTTTCTTCCACTGACTGGCTACATCATTTGTTAGAAGAAAGATACAATGAATGAACGGCACAAGGTATCTCACCTCTGTGGGACTCAGCTGCTTCGTCCCCACGTACGTGACCCCGAAGTGGTAGTTGGACTCCCCGATTGTGCTGAGGGCTACTGTGTGGTTCACCTGGGGGAAGAGGGAGGGGTGTGGTGACGAGCCCGTGGGCCACTCCCCAAGGAGCCCAGCCGACTCATTTCCAGGTCAGCTCCCCTCCAGCCTGGGGTGGCGCGTGCTTGCCAATCTGACCTCCCAGTCAGGGCGTCTCTGGGCATGGCAGGGGATGACGACTGGGAGGTGTGGCCTGACTAGATCAGACACTCAAGAGAAGGGATGTGTGGGGCACACCTGGTACTTTATCCCTGCCTGGATATTGGTTGCGGGGGTGGGTCCCTAAACCCTACCACTGCCCCCAGATTGAGTGGTCAGCCTGGCACCGTCTCTGGTGTCTTTAAATATCAAGAAGCCCAGATCTTTCAGGAGGAGTTAAAGAACTGGAGAAGGGAATGGCAACCCACTCCAGCACTCTTGCCTGGAAAATCCCATGGACTGAGAAGCCTGGTAGGCTAGAGTCCGTGGGGTGGCAAAGAGTCGGACATGACTGAGCGACTTCACTTTCACTAAAGGACTGTATGTGCAGATGCAGAGGGACAGCTGGGATGACCTCTGGAGGATAACGGCACAAGAAAGGCTCACCTGGAAATGATTACTCAACCCTTTGTTGACTGTGAGCTTCACACCTTCCATCTGAATGGGAAACAGCTCTGCAAGAGAGAAAAATGCTGTCACACTTCAACACACACACCCCATCTCTCATCCCTTTCTTCCCTATGGTCCCCACTCTCCCTTCTCGGACCAAAGCCTTTGCCTGCATCCAAATTCCAGTGCCACCATCTACTACTTGTGTGACCTTAGGCAAGTTATTTTATCCATGTCAAACCTATCTGTTAGTTGAAGATGCTCACCACATAGAAATACTGCAAGGATTTAATGAGTTAACACACACAGAATGCGAGAACAGTGCTCAATAACCCAACACCACTTTCGCTACCACAATTACTCCAAGCCAGGATCCAGAAGCCTTGGGTTCCACCTCCACTAATCCATAGCTGACACTGTGACCTTGGGCCTCGGTTTCCCTCCCGATCACATGAGGCTGGCTTGGCCGATTCCTGGGGCACATGAGGTCCTTAAGGTTTTTCTGTACCGCTCTGGCATTCCATCCTGAGGTTCCATCATTTGATCCCGTCATTCTAAGCCCCAGGTTCAACGTTCCACTATTCGATCCCAACGTCAACTCCTAACGCTCTGTTAAATGATTCCAATGGTCCGTGCCAATTCCCAAGGTCCTCAGTGCGCTCCTCCTTCCCCCGAGATCCGGGCCATCACACCCCTGCCAGGCCCCTAGCCCCTCACCCTTGCACTTCCGGTGGCACTCCTCGAACGTGCCCGGGTTGGGCAGGCAGCCGCAGGCCCCATCGTCCCCGGTCCCTCCAGCGCTGGCAGCCGCAGTCCCGGGGGTCCGTTCGGAACCTCGACTTGTGCCAGCCCCAGCGCCCAGGCCGCCCCCGAGNAAGTGAAAGACGCCAATCTGAAAAGACTACATACTGTATGATTGCAACTATATGACATTCTGGAAAAGGCAAAACTATGGAAACAATAAAAGAACCAATGGTTGCCAGTGGTTAAGAAAGGAAAGGGTGAATCAATGGAACACAGAGTATTTTTAAGACAGTGAAACTACTCGGTAAAATATTGTAATAGTGGGTTCATTTCATTATATATTTGTCAAAACCTAGAGAATGTACAACACAGAGCAAACCTTAATGTAAACTATAGGACTTTGGGTGATAATGAAGTGTCAAAGTAGGGTCATCAGTTGTAACAAATGTATCACTGTGGTGAAAGATTTGATAGTGGGAGAGGTTGTGTGCATGTGTGGGGGAAGACTGTAAATGGGAACTCTGTATTTAACACTCAATTTTGCTGTGAACCTAAAATTACTCTAAAAAATAAATCTTATTTGTTTAAAAAAATATTTTTAAAATGCAGAAGAAAAAAGTAAAGGCTTTAAGAATTGGATAGGCTTAGAATTCCAGCTCAGCTAAATTCTAGTTGTGTGACCTTAGACAATTTGCTTAACCTCCTTGACCCTCACTTTCTTATTTTGTAAATGAAGATGCCTCATAGGGTTGCTGTGAGAATTAAATAAGTTAGTACCTACACAGTGCCTGGCACATAGTATAATAGTGAAAGCTTTTGTCGCTCAGTTGTGTTTGACTCTTTGCAAGCCCCCTCCAAGCTCCTCTGTCTATGGAATTCTCCAGGCAAGAATACTGGAGTGGTTTGCCATGCCCTTCCCTAGGGGATCTTCCTGACTCGGGGATGGAACTCAGGTCTCCTGCACTGCAATAGTATAAGCAATAGTATAATAGTTCAGTTCAGTTGCTCAGTCGTGTCCAACTCATTGCAACCCCATGGACTGCAGCACACCAGGCTTCTCTGCCCATCACTAACTCCTGGAGCTTGCTCAAACTCGTGTCCATCAAGTTGGTGATGCCATCCAACCATCTCATCCTCTGTCATCCCTTTCTCCTCCTAATAGTATAATAGTAGCTCCTGCTCCCCTCCTAATAGTAAAATAGTAGCTATTATCATCAGAGACTGATGGAGATGAATGNTCCTGGAGCTTGCTCAAACTCGTGTCCATCAAGTTGGTGATGCCATCCAACCATCTCATCCTCTGTCATCCCTTTCTCCTCCTAATAGTATAATAGTAGCTCCTGCTCCCCTCCTAATAGTAAAATAGTAGCTATTATCATCAGAGACTGATGGAGATGAATGAGTTCTCAAATTTTTCAAGGATCTAGAACTACAATCTCTCCTAGTAGCTTCATCTAGTATCTACTTTCTCATCCAATTAAATGTCTCTCTTTACAGTAATGAAGCCTGTTTGCTCTAGTTTGGACCATTGTAGAAATGAAGAACAAGTCTATCATCCTCACATTAACACTTCAAGACCATCGGACTAAGTAGAATTCTAGGTTCTAGTCACATCTCCACAACCACCTAACAGGATGCCTTTTAGGATTTTATTTTGTGTCTTCCATAAGAGGATAAGAACCCCAATCCTACCCCCACCCACCTCCCAAGTTTTTTGAGAACTGTATAATTTGCTTGATATTGTTTGATGGTTTAAAGGGCTCTATAAATGTGAAGAATTAATATTGCCTGAAGAAATGTATGAAATTATTCTTAAACATCTCTGAGACTAAATAACCTTTTAGTCCTTTTCATATTCCTCTGAAAATGTGGATATAAGTAAATATAATTTAATTCATTTTTTGATTTCAAAGACATTAATGAAGGGCCTACTTTGTGTCAAGCACAGTATTAGGTGCCCAGGGAACAAAGATTAATAAAACATTGTCCTTATTAAGTTCAGTCAGTTCAGTCACTCAGTCGTGTCCGATTCTTTGAGATCCCATGAATTGCAGCACGCCAGGCCTCCCTGTCTATCACCAACTCCCAGAGTTCACCCAAGCTCATGTGCATCGAGTAGCTGATGCCATCCAGTCATCTCATCCTCTGTCATCCCCTTCTCCTACCCCAATCCCTCCCAGCATCAGAGTCTTTTCCAATGAGTCAACTCTTCACATGAGGTGGCCAAAGTACTGGAGTTTCAGCTTCAGCATCAGTACTTCCAATGAACACCCAGGACTGATCTCCTTTAAAATGGACTGGTTGGATCTCCTTGCAGTACAAGGGACTCTCAAGAGTCTTCTCCAACACCACAGTTCAAAAGCATCAATGCTTCGGTGCTCAGCTTTCTTCACAGTCCAACTTTCACATCCATACATGACCACAGGAAAAACCATAGCCTTGACTAGGCGGACCTTAGTTGGCAAAGTAATGTCTCTGCTTTTGAACATGCTATCTAGGTTGGTCATAACTTACCTTCCAAGGAGTAAGTGTATTTTAATTTCATGGCTGTAATCACTATCTGCAGTGATTTTGGAGCCCAGAAAAATGAAGTCTGACACTGTTTCCACTGTTTCCCCATCTATTTCCCATGAAGTGATGGGACTGGATGCCATGATCTTCATTTTCTGAATGTTGAGCTTTAAGCCAACTTTTTCGCTCTCCTCTTTCACTTTCATCAAGAGGCTTTTTAGCTCCTCCTCACTTTCTGCCATAAGGGTGGTGTCATCAGCATATCTGAGGTTATTGATATTTCTCCCGGCAATCTTGATTCCAGCTTGTGTTTCTTCCAGTCCAGCGTTTCTCATGATGTACTCTGCATATAAGTTAAATAAGCAGGGAGACAATATACAGCCTTGACGTACTCCTTTTCCTATTTGGAACCAGTCTGTTGTTCCATGTCCAGTTCTAACTGTTGCTTCCTGACCTGCATACAGATTTCTCAAGAGGCAGGTTAGGTGGTCTGGTATTCCCATCTCTTTCAGAATTTTCCACAGTTTATTGTGATCCACACAGTCAAAGGCTTTGGCATAGTCAATAAAGCAGAAATAGATGTTTTTCTGGAACTCTCTTGCTTTTTCCATGATCCAGCGGATGTTGGCAATTTGATCTCTGGTTCCTCTGCCTGTTCTAAAACCAGCTTGAACATCAGGGAGTTCACGGTTCACATATTGCTGAAGCCTGGCTTGGAGAATTTTGAGCATTACTTTACTAGCGTGTGAGATGAGTGCAATTGTGCGGTAGTTTGAGCATTCTTTGGCATTGCCTTTCTTTGGAATTGGAATGAAAACTGACCTTTTCCAGTCCTGTGGCCACTGCTGAGTTTTCCAAATTTGCTGGCATATTGAGTGCAGCACTTTCACAGCATCATCTTCCAGGATTTGAAACAGCTCAACGGGAATTCCATCACCTCCACTAGCTTTGTTCTTAGTGATGCTTTCTAAGGCCCACTTGACTTCACATTCCAAGATGTCTGGCTCTAGATTAGTGATCACATCCTCATGATTATCTGGGTCGTGAAGATCTTTTCTGTACAGTTCTTCTGTGTATTCTTGCCACCTCTTCTTAATATCTTCTGCTTCTGTTAGGTCCATACCATTTCTATCCTTTATCGAGCCCATCTTTGCATGAAATGTTCCCTTGGTATCTCCAATTCTCTTGAAGAGATCTCTAGTCTTTCCCATTCTGTTGTTTTCCTCTATCTCTTTGCATTGATTGCTGAAGAAGGCTTTCTTATCTCTTCTTGCTATTCTTTGGAACTCTGCATTCAGATGCTTATATCTTTTCTTTTCTCCTTTGCTTTTCGCCTCTCTTCTTTTCAGTGCTATTTGTAAGGCTTCTCCAGACAGCCATTTTGCTTTTTTGCATTTCTTTTCCATGGGGATGGTCTTGATCCCTGTCTCCTGTACAATGTCACGAACCTCATTCCATAGTTCATCAGGAACTCTGTCTATCAGATCTAGGCCCTTAAATCTATTTCTCACTTCCACTGTATAATCATAAGGGATTTGATTTAGGTCATACCTGAATGGTCTAGCGGTTTTCCCTACTTTCTTCAATTTAAGTCTGAATTTGGAAATAAGGAGTTCATGATCTGAGCCACAGTCAGCTCCTGGTCTTGTTTTTGTTGACTGTATAGAGCTTCTCCATCTTTGGCTGCAAAGAATATAATCAATCTGATTTCGGTGTTGACCATCTGGTGATGTCCATGTGTAGAGTCTTCTCTTGTGTTGCTGGAAGAGGGTGTTTGCTATGACCAGTGCATTTTCTTGGCAAAACTCTATTAGTCTTTGCCCTGCTTCATTCCGCATTCCAAGGCCAAATTTGCCTGTTACTCCAGGTGTTTCTTGACTTCCTACTTTTGCATTCCAGTCCCCTATAATGAAAAGGACATCTTTTTTGGGTGTTAGTTCTAAAAGGTCTTGTAGGTCTTCATAAAACCGTTCAACTTCAGCTTCTTCAGCATTACTGGTTGGGGCATAGACTTGGATTACTATGATATTGAATGGTTTGCCTTGGAAACGAACAGAGATCATTCTGTCATTTTTGAGATTGCATCCAAGTACTGCATTTAGGACTCTTTTGTTGACCATGATGGCTACTCCATTTCTTCTAAGGGATTCCTGCCCACAGTAGTAGATATAATGGTCATCTGAGTAAAATTCACCCATTCCAGTCCGTTTTAGTTTGCTGATTCCTAGAATGTTGACGTTCAGTCTTGCCATCTCCTTTTTGACTACTTCAAATTTGCCTTGATTCATGGACCTGACATTCTAGGTTCTTATGCAATATTGCTCTTTACAGCATCAGACCTTGCTTCTATCAGCAGTCACATCCACAACTGGGTATTGGTTTTGCTTTGGCTCCATCCCTTCATTCTTTCTGGAGTTATTTCTCCACTGATCTCCAGTAGCATATTGGGCACCTACCGACCTGGGGAGTTCCTCTTTCAGTATCCTATCATTTTACCTTTTCATACTGTTCATGGGGTTTTAACATTGTCCTTGTTACCAAGAAGCTTAAAGTCTAATAAAGAGAAAAACATGAAAAATAAATGTGTTATAGCATGCTAAGTATTTTGGGACAGATATAGATAGATGCTATGGTAATATAGATGAATACAAGATTTATTCCAAGTGATGCTATGAAAGGCTTCACAGAGAAGGTGGCATTATTGCTGAACTTTGAAGAATAAACAGGAAATTTCCAGATGGAGAAAGGGAGAGAATTTTAGGTAGAGAGAACAGCACAAGTAAATTCATGGAGGCATAAAATCACATGGCATGGCATAGTGAGGATGATATTTATGCATGGTGAAATAAAGCAAATGATGTAAACAAGGTAGTGAATTATATTTGGAAAATGTTGACTTTAAGATGCTGATGGAACCTCCATCTGGATGTTATAAACCAATGGGAACATAGATACTGAGAGATTCAGAAATCATCATTATATAAGTATTTTCTATATATGATGAGGGAGAGGGAGTGATCTTGAACAACATTTGTGTTGCTTGTTTGTACAGCTTGGTAGACAATGGTAACTTCATTAATATAAAAAACATATAAGAGGAGAAGCACAGGCGGTCAGAAATCATATGGTCCTTTGAACATGCTGATTTTCAGATACCCATGGGACATCCAAATAAAGATGTTCAGTAGCATTTGAATGTATAAATATGATGTTCTAGAAAGAGAATTTAGTTGGTGATATAGAGGTGGCTGCTGAAGTAAAGGAAATAGGTGAAATTTCTCAGGAATAGTGTGTAGAATAAGAATAGGTGCTAAGACAGAGCCATGGTGAATACTGAAATTTAGTGACTAGCAGAAGTAGAGGTCCAGCAAAAGAGATCAATGAGGAACTAGGGAGATACAATAAGTGTCATAGAAGCCAAAAGAAGAGGATATTTCAGGGGGGAGAAGTCAACTGTGTGAATTTCTAGAGGTTGAGAGATCAAGTAATTTTTTTTAAAGAAGACAAATGCCCATTGAATATTTATTGAATATTTACTTGATTTTCACTTGCAATTTTCCTGACACAAAGGACTCTAAAAATACCAAAGCTGAAAGCTAGAAAAAGCACTGGAAGTCAGTGCCTTGTTTCCACCCATCTGGTCACTAACACACCTTCCTCGAGTTCACCAATTACTTTGTGTGCTGCTCCGACACCTTGTTTTCCCCCTTGCCCCTGAGCTGCCCAGACAAGGAAACCACCTGGCTACTTGTTGGAACACTTGCAATCAATTCAAGCAAAGGAAAAAAACCCAAAAGCTTAGTGTCCTAATGGAACTTATCATATAGGCCTCCCCAGGGTGCAGAGGTTTATGTGCTGTGCCTGGACTATGTTAAGAAAATTAAAACTGGGTTTGTAACAAAAGAGCTAAAGTGTCAAGTCACTAAAAGCAGAAAATTCCACTTGCAGCACAGATGCCCACTCTCACACTGGTTTATGATGAGAGAAAGTGAAGATTTATAATATGCTTTCTATAAAGTCATGACAACCATTGAACTGGGACCTCTGGGACTGCCTAGAGGTTTTACTTCATTATGAAGGGAGAGAGGCCAAAGTGCTAAGTCACAGAACAGGCTTTGTCTTTAAAAGGACCACCTCTAACACCTGGCCTTTTTCAATATTTATAATAGAATTGTAGCAAGAAGTTGGCTCCTCAGTCCAAGTCCAAGCAACATTTGTCATGTACCAACGGCAAATGACTTGTTTATATTCACTCTTCTGACATCCTTGAATGTTATACAAGCTAGTATAAGCTAGGTTATGCTGCAATAAGGAGCAATCTCAAAATTCTAGTGACTTATAATAAACATGTATTTCTTGCTCATACTATATGTCCAAAATAGGCTGGTGGGAGGGCAGTGGGGAGAGCTCTGTTTTTAAGTAGATCTTAGTTGTCCTCACTTTAGGATCCTGGCTAATAGGTAAGGAGCCATATGGGATGTTGCCAGGTAACGCATCATATGGAAAAGGGAAAGCAGGAAGGCAAGCACTCCTTCTTTCAGCTTCTGCCTAGAAATGACACATGCCACTTCTATTCATATTTCACTGGCCAAAGCAAGTCATATGTCACAGCCTGATTTTAGAAGGGTGGAAAAATATCATCTTTCTATAGGTAGAGATAGTACAGGGAGGGACACCAAATGTGATTGAAAAATATATAGTCTACCAGAGAAGACACAAAAATATATGCTAAACCTTGAATACATTACATAATAGGTACTCTCTGAACACAAAAATCTAGGTAGTGGTTATGAGACTATTCACTGCCAACTATCTGGCTACTCTTTCAGAATCCACCATTGAAGATTGCTGCCATGGAGTTAAAACAATAAAGACTACCAGAAGTCATTGGTTCCCAAAGAGAAAAAGCCTCAGGTGAGAGAGCACACTAAACTATACCAAATTAATATAGTATTCAGAGTAGTTGTCCTACTGCTGTTGTTAAGTTGCTTCAGTCGTGTCCGACTCTGTGTGACCCCATAGACGGCAGCCCACCAGGCTCCCCCATCCCTGGGATTCTCCAGGCAAGAACACTGGAGTGGGTTGCCATTTCCTTCTCCAATGCATGAAAGTGAAAAGTCAAAGTGAAGTCGCTCAGTCGTGTCTGACTCTTAGCAACCCCATGGACTGCAGCCTTCCAGGCTCCTCCGTCCATGGGATTTTCCAGGCAAAAGGACTGGAGTGGGGTGCCATTGCCTTCAGGCTAATATTATCAAAAGCTAATATTATCAGAAGGGAGCACAACCCTGATATTTTATTTAATACCTAGTATATACTAGGCACTATGTTAGGCTCTTTTACATACTATATAACACTTTCTCCATGTGTCAATTGCAGTTTAAAGATAATGCAAAAGGTCATGAGTTGCCCTTGGTCTCAAACCTAGTCCAGGAAGTCATAATGAACGCCAGGGAGAAGTCCAGGACTTAGGGTACCAACTGGAGAAAGCAATTAAGGGGGACAGCAGGACACCAGGTTCTTGGAGTAAGGAAATGATTTGCATCCCAGGAGGCAGAAGAAATCAGCCTAGAGGAAATCCTAACAACAGGCTTGCCCAGAGCCAACTCTCTGAATCTGCACCTGGAATTAGATGGTGTTCGTTTAGATGAGGGAGAAAATCAGTCTGATTCCCCAGAGTCATCTCCAAGGACCTGGAGAAATTTCTCCTAGAAAACACCCATTAGCAGAATCTGACCTGCCAATCAATCAGGCTTCTGCTGATGGCTACTGGTACCCTTGTCTGATTATGGGATTAATGAATTATTAAATGTACCAGGATAGATTACACTGACTTTTAGCTCAATCTGCTGAATAGTGGATAACTCAACAGGAAAATGATATTTAAAAACCATAATGGATAGTATATATCTTATAGTTTTTACAGTACAGGTCTTTCAACCTCCTTGGTTTAAATTATTTCACTCTTTTTTATGCAATTTAAATGGGATTTTTCATTTCTCTTTCTATTTCTTTATTATTAGTACATAGAAGTACAATTGCTTTATGTATATTAATTTTGTATCCTATAACTTTACTGAGTCATCAGTTCTAATAGTTTTTTGTTGGAGTCTTTGGGGTTTTCATATATAATATGATGCTATCTGCAAATGGTGACAGTTTTACTTCTTCCTTTTGAACTTGGATGTCTTTTATTTCTTTTTATTATCTGGTTTCTGTGGATAGGACTAATATGATGTTGAATAAAAGAGGTGAGACTAGACATAGTTGTCTTATTCCTGATCTACAAGAAAAGCTTTCAGCTTTTCATTATTGATTATGATGTTAGCTGTGGGTTTGTCATACATGGTCTTTATTACACTAAGGTATGTTCCCACTCTTGGGTTTTATCCCTGGGTTGGGAAGATCCCCTGAAGGAGGGCATGGCAACCCACTCCAGTATTCCTGCCTGGAGAATCCCCATGGACAGAGGTGTCTGGCGGGCTACAGTCCATGGGGTCACAAAGAGTCGGACACGACTGAGTGACTTAACACTGCACAGCATGTTCTCTCTATACCCATTTTGTTCAGAGTTTTTGTCATAAATGGATGTTGAATATTGTCAAATGATTTTCCTGCATCTATTGAGATCTTCAAATGATTTTTATCCTATTGTTAATGTAGTGTGTCACATCAATTGATTTATAGATGTTAAACCATCCTTGCATCCTTGGAATGAATCCCACTCGATTATGGTGTATGATCCTTCTAATGTATTGTTGAATGTGGTTTGTTGAGGATTTTTGTATTTATGTTAATATTATGTTAATATTTATGATATTGACCTTTAATTTTCTCTTTTTGTGGTGTCCAATTCTGAGATCACAGTAATACTGGTCTCATAAAACAAGTTTGGATGTGTTCCTTCATCTTCTATTTTTGGAATTATTTGAGAAAGATAGGTATTAATTCTTCTTTAAATGTTTAATAGATTTCACCTATGAAGTCACCTGGACCTGGACTTTTGGGTTGTTTTTTGTTTGTTTGTTTGACTCAATTTTATTACTAGTAGTTGGTATTGAGATTTTCTATTTCTTCATGATTCAGTCTTAGAAGATTGCATGTTTCTAGGAATTTATCTATTTCTTCTATATTTTCTAATTTGCCAGCATACAATTATTCACAGTATCCTCTTATAATCTTCTGTATTCCTGTGGTGTTGGTTGTAATTTCACCGCTTTCATTTCTGATTTTTACTAATTTGGGCTTTCTCTCTCTTTTTCTCTTGATGAGTCTGGTTAAGGTTTGTCCACTTGTTTATCTTTTCAAAGAAGTAACTATTAATTTCATTGATCCATCTCTTTTTTAGGCTCTATTTCCACTCTGATCTTTATTATTTCCCTCCTACTAATTTTGAGCTTTGCTTGTTCTTCCTTTTCTATTCCCTTTCAATGTACATTTAGATTATTTGAGATTGTTCTTATTTCTTGATGTAGGCCTGAATCGCTATGAACTGCTTTTGCTGCATCCCATAGATTTTGCTACATTGTATTTCCATTTTCATTTGCCTCAAGGTAATTTTTACTTTCTCTTTGATTTCATTACCCATTGTTTAAACATTTAGTGACATGTTGTTTAGCCTCCACATGTTTGTGCTTTTTCCAATTTTCTTCTTCCAAGTTTCATACCATTTCAGTTGGAAAAGATGCTTAATATAATTTCAGTCTTCTTAAATTTCTTGGGACTTGTTTTGTAGTCTTACATGTAATCTATTTAGAAAATGTTTCATGTGCACTTGTAAAGAATGTATATCCTGCTACTTTGGGATGAAATGTTCTATATATAACATTAGTTCATCTGGTCTAATATGTCATTCAAAGCCAATATTTCCTTATTAATTTTGTCTCTAGATAACCTATCCATTGATGTAAGTGAAGTATTATAGTCCCCTGATACTATTGCATTGCTGTTTATTTCTCCCTTTTGTTTGTTAATATTTGCTTTACATATTTAGGTGGTCTTAGGTTGGGTGTATAAATGTTTACAAATATTATATCCTCTTATTGAACTGACTCCTTTATCATTATGTAATGGCTTTTTATGCCTTTTGTTACAGTCTTCATTTTAAAATCCATTCTGTCTGTTATGTGTATTGCTACCCCAACTCTTTTCTTTTGCATGGAATACCTCTTTCTATCCCTTCACTTTCAGTCTGTGTGTCTTCAGATCTGTGGAGAGTCTTATAGGCAGCAGATAGATGAGTCTTGTTTATTTATTCATTCCCCACTCTGTGTCCTTTGATTGGAGCATTTAATCCATTTTCATTTAAAGTAATTATTGACATGTGTATCAGTATCAGTTCAGTCACTCAGTCGTGTCTGACCCTTTGTGACCCCATGGACTGCAGCATGCCAGGCTTCCCTGTCCGTCACTATTGCCCAGAGCCTATTGAAACTCATGTCCATTGCATCCGTGATGCCATCCAGCCATCTCATCCTCTGTTGTCCCCTTCTCCTCCTGCCTTCAAATCTTTCCCAGCATCAGGGTCTTTTCCAATGAGTCAATTCTTCACATCAGGTGGCCAAAGTATTGGAGTTTCAGCTTCAACATCAGTCCTTCCAATGAATATTCAGGGTTGATTTCCTTTAGGATTGACTGGTTTGATCTCATTGTAGTCTAAGGAACTCTCAAGAGTATTCTCCAAAAAACTAAAAAAAAAAAGATTAAAAAAAAAAAAAAAAGAGTATTCTCCAACATCACAGTTCAAAAGCATCAATTCTTCAGTGCTCAGCTTTCTTTATAGTCCAACTCTCACATTCATACATGGCTACGGGAAAAACCACAGCCTAGACTAGATGGACCTTTCTTGGCAAGGTAATACCTCTGCTTTTTAATATGCTATCTAGGTTGGTCATAGCTTTTCTTCCAAGGAGTAAGCATCTTTCAATTTCATGGCTCCAGTCACCATCTGCAGTGATTTTGGAGCCCTCAAATTAAAGTCTGTCACTGTTTCCACTGTTTCCCCATCTATTTGCCATAAAGTAAAGGGACCAGATACCACGATCTTAGTTTTCTGAATGTTGAGTTTTAAGCCGACTTTTTTACTCTCCTCTTTCACTTTCATCAAGAGACTCTTTAGTTTTTCTTCACTCTCTGCCATAAGGTTGGTGACATCTGCATATCTGAGGTTATTGATATTTCCCCTGGCAATCTTGATTCCAGCTTGTGCTTCCTCCAGCCCAGCGTTTCTCATGATGTACTCTGTATATAAGTTAAATAAGCAGTGACAACATACAGCCTTGACGTACTCCTTTTCCTATTTGGAACCAATCTGTTGTTCCATGTCCAGTTCTCACTGTTGCTTCCCGACTTGCATACAGATTTCTCAAGAGGCAGGTCAGGTGGTCTGGTATTCCCATCTCTTGAAGAATTTCCCAGTTTGTGGTGATCCACACAGTCAAAAGCCTTTGGCATATTCAATAAAGCAAAAATAGATGTTTTTCTAGAACTCTCTTGCTTTTTCAGTGATCCAGCGGATGTTGCCAATTTGACCTCTGGTTCCTTTGCCTGTTCTAAAACCAGCTTGATGTATACTCATTGCCATTTTGTTCATTGTTTTCTGGTTGTTTTTGTAGTTTGTCTCTGTTCCTGTTTTCATCTTTTGACTTTTTCTGTTGTGGTTTGATGGATTCATTTAGTGTTATGTTTGGATTCTTTTCTTTTTACTTTTTGTATATCCATTAGAGATTTTTGGTTTGTTAGTTACCATAAGGTTCATATATATGGATCTCTCTCTATATATATATATGTCATAAATTTAAGCTGAGAGTAACTTAAGTTTGAAAGTGAAAGTTGCTCAGTCCTGTCCTACTCTTTGTGACCCTGTGGACTATACAGTCCATGGAATTCTCCAAGACAGAATACTGGAGTGGGTAGCCTTTCCCTTCTCCGAGGGATCTTCCCAACCCAGGGATCGAACCCAGGTCTCCCACATTGCATAAGTTTGAAGGCATTCTAAATTCACAAACAAATTTTTTCTCCCTTTCTCTTTCTTTTCTCCTTCTGGGACCCTTATAATACAAGTGTTACTATGCTTGATAATTAGTATGCTTACTCTCCCCATCCACTTTTTTTGACATCATATTTTACATCTTTTTATTTTTTTTATCACTTAGCTACTTACTGTGGCTAGGGTTGATCATGCTACTTTAGTAGTAGCTTTGTACTAGCTCTTAAGTGGATGATCCACTTTACTATATATTTGCCTTTACCAGTGGGATTTTTCTTTCGTATATTTTCTTATTTCTAGTTGTGGCCTTTTCTTTTCCATTTAACTACCCTTTGACATTTCTTGTAAGGCCAGTTTAATGGTGATAAACTCCTTTAGTTTTTTTCTTACCTGGAAAAATCTTTACCTCTCTTTCAATACTGAATGATAACCTGGATGGAAAAAGTATTATAGGTTATAAATTTTTCTCTTTCAACCCTCTGTATACATCTTGCCACTCCTTTCTGGCTTTCTACTTTAAAAAATCAACTGATTGTATATGGGGTTTTCCTTGTGTGTGACCAGTTTTTTTCTTTTGTTGCATTTAAGATTCTCTTAAACTCTGCTACTTTAACTATAATATGTCTTGATGTGAATCTTCTTGGGTTCTTCTTCCTTGAGAGTCTGCTTCCTGGACATGATTGTCCATTTCCTTCCCCGGGTTAGGAAGGTTTTTCATCCATTATTTCTTCAAATAAGTTTTTCCCCTTTCTCTCTCTTTTCTCCTTCTGGGACCTCTATAATGCAACTGTTAGTATGCTTGATATTGCCCCAGAGGCTGCTTAAACTCTCTCGAATTAAAAAAAATTTTCTTTCTTCTTTTTGCTCTTTTAATTGAGTGATTTTCTACTATTCTGCCTTCCAGATCATTTATCCATTCTCCTGTATCATCTAATCTGCTGTTGACACCCTCTAGTGTATTTTTTATTTCAATTGTTATATTCTTCAGCTCTGATTCGGTCTTTCTTAAATTTTCTAAGTCTCTGTTGAAGTTCTCACTGTGTTTTCTCACTCTTCACCCTGGTTCAGTGAGGAACTTCATGACCGTTTCTTTGCATTCTATCAGGTAAATTACTTGGATATAAATGAATATAAGTATCCATTTCATTAGGAGTTTTTCTCTGTGGTTTTATTTTGTTCTTTCATTTGGGGCATAGTCCTCTGCCTCCTTGTTTTATTTTACTTTGAGTTTTTGTTTCTATGAATTAGGTGTAATAGCTACATTTCCTGGTTTTTTGGAGGAGTGGCATTCTGTGGAACTATTTCCTGTATAGACTGTTTAGGCTTGGTGTCTTTGGCAAGCTGGCTGAAGCTGAAGTGGATTCACACCAGGGGAAGTCCATGGGAAGCACTGCACCTTAGGCCACTTTGGTGGAATGGCTGGAGCCAGAAGAAGCAGGGGCCGGGGGGCAGGGGCAGAGTGCCTCCAACCTTGGTGAGAACTCCAACAGTTCCCTGTCCTTTTAGCAGAAGCTCTAGCATCACTTCATGGCAAATAGATGGGAAAACAATGGAAACAGTGACAGACTTTGTTTTCTTGGGCCCCCAAATCACTGCAGATGGTGACTGCAGCTGTGAAATTAAAAGATGCTTGCTCCTTGGAAGAAAAGCTTTGACAAACCTAGAAAGCATATTAAAAAACAGAGACATTACTTTGCCGGCAAAGGTCCGTCTAGTCAAGGCTATTGTTCTTCCATTAGTCATGTATGGATATGACAGTTGAACCATAAAGAAAGCTGAGTGCCGAAGAATCGATGCTTTTGAACTGTGGTGTTGGAGAAGACTCCTGAGAGTCCCTTGGACTACAAGGAGATCCAACCAGTCCATTCTGAAGGAGATCAACCCTGGGATTTCTTTGGAAGGAATGATGCTAAAGCTGAAACTCCAGTACTTTGGCCACCTCATGCGAAGAGTTGACTCATTGGAAAAGACTCTGATGCTGGGAGGGATTGGGGGCAGGAGGAGAAGGGGACGACCGAGGATGAGATGGCTGGATAGCATCACGGGCTCGATGGACGTGAGTCTGAGTGAACTCCGGGAGGTGGTGATGGACAGGGAGGCCTAGCGTGCTGCGATTCATGGGGTCGCAAAGAGTCAGACACGACTGAGCGACTGAACTGAACTGAACTCTGTATCTGAGAGCCTGGGTCAGCTAAACAAAATCTTACACATTCCTCTAAAGCAGAAGTAAGAAAAATAAATAAATCAGGGTCCTATGTCCAGTTGTCTGTGATACAAATTCTGTGGAGGTGAAGGGACTCCTTTCTAGAAAATAATTGGGTCAGGCCAGAGCTGCCATACAGTGAAGAGCTGTCTTCCAGGCACTAATAACCACTTCCTCTTCTACTCAGTCAGACTTTTACAGCCCTTTCTTTCCCAATCACAAGATCATGACAAAGAGACTATGGGGGGGGGGCGGTATATATAGTTTTACACATGATAGTACACTATCTAAAGGTACATGTCTACTGTACCTTTCCTAGGGATGGAAATAACCTGAATAGGTGTAGCCAAGAGTAACAGGGGAAAGCACCTAGGGGCACAGGGCTCTGGGTCCCTGAAAGAGGTGGGTGAAGATTGAAGCTGCTTCAGACAACTGTGACTATATTACAAAATAGTTCCAGGCTCAGTCTAGGAAGATTCAAATCTCAAATCTCATGCCTGCCTTGACCAAATACTTATCTCTGTCATATCCAGGTGTTTCTACATACCTGTTGAGAAGTATTAAGAAGTGCAGCAAAGAGGTCCCTAAGCAACAGCAACATGTGGCTGAATAAACCTTTAGCTGATAGGACATTCTATAAGGCAAAAACACATTTCCCAGTCACCATTAGTCAATGTCTTCTTTATGGCTCCAGAAACATATCTTCAAGTCACTAAATATGCTTATTGGTTAAACCACAATAGCCAGGGAGGTCCATGAGGATTCAAGCACTGATGAGAAATGAAAAAACTGCCAAGCCACTCTGTGTCTATGTGTTCTCAGGCATCAGTATATTCGGAAACATATGGAGGTTTGGGGTGGAATAGCATGAGACAGTCTCCTTCATGATGTCAATCCAAGCCAGTTCACAGACAAGACGAGGGGCCAAACACTGAGGATTGTGACCTCGATGCTTGCTGTTTGTAAGTCTGGATTCTCTGACTCCTATCCTGTACCCCAGCCCTCAACATCCTCACCACTATCCACTAGGGCAAAAAATAGCCCAGTGATTGGTCTTCTCCTCACCACCCCCACCCCCACTCGAAGAAGTTCAGTTGAGTTCAGTTCAGTCGCTGAGTCGTGTCTGACTCTTTGCGACCCCATGAACTGCAGTACGCCTGAAGCTACTCTTTTACAAATAATCCACAGGCTATGTTCTGCAGCTGCAGCCTGTGAACACCTTCCAGGAGGCAAGATCCCAAGAGCTAGGAGTTGAAGGGAAAGAGCAACCACCTGCATGTTTTGTTGTATCTGATTAATTTCAAACAAATATTACAATGCTTCATATGTTTTTGGACAGCTCTCCAACATCCTGCAATTAGCCGTAAATGGATACATTCCACACAGGAAGAGGGAATGAGGGTGATTCTGATCTTAGGGTGTAGAAAAACAAGTAAAGCTATAGGCTGAACAGGAAGGGAACTTTTAGATCACCCAGTTCAAATGCTTTGTGCCACAGATGAGAAAACAGTTTCAAGGAGGGGTCGTCGTTTGCCTTATGTCACAGAGTGAGTCAATAGCACAGACAGGACTTCTAGGTCTCAACTCCCAGTTCAGTGTTCGCTTAACTACACTCATCAAGCATCTAGACCAGTTGGAAGAAGCATGCTGAAAGCTACTGATGAAGGAAATGGTGGGTGGTTCCAAGGTGGTGAAGCCTAACATCTGACCAAAATGTTACGGTCAAGGGTCAGTCACACACTTTCCTTTGTATAGTCTTTCCATTGAGTTGCATGTATCTGGAAATAATAGAGGAAAAATTAAGTTGAGCCTGTGTCTGGTTCACTTTGAGGAGGAAGGAGACAGTCACCACTGTGATCTGGTTGGAGGGGTGCTGGAGAGGCTCTCCTGCCCCTGGTGATCTTCCCCATCAGCCTGCTATTCCAGGTAAGAATTACCTTTCTTAAAGGTTGCCTTTAAAAGATACTTGGAGAGAAAACACTAAAGACTGTTTCCAGCTGCTAAAATCTTAGTATGAATTAGGCTTATATTTGATTTCCGGAGATTTTATCAATTCACATTGCAGACAGCAAATAAGGTAAACCAGGGACCTGACCAGTAGATCATGGAGTGTCTGGACTTCTTTAGAATTCTCCCGTCAATCAAGAGAAATTACCCATTTTGGAGATTAATTGCAGTAAGAAAATGGCCTAGAGACCTGGGTGGGGCATAGAAATCCTGCATTGTACTACAAGCTCCAGGAAGCTCTGGTGTGTGCATGCTTTAATCCTAATCACTGCTATCTAGAGGTCTCACTGGTCATTCCCTTGAAACTGTCACTCAAAGAGTACTCTCTTTACCTCTTTCTGCACCTGGATTCACAGCAATTACTCCTGCTCCTGGTCCCTGGAGTTAGAATAGTGGGATACAGCTTACAAAGCTCTCTCCCTGTACCTTGTAAGACATGTAGAAGAGTTTTATGCTTCTCATTTTATAAGTAAAAACCTGTGGCCCAGAAAGATAAAGTGACTTGCCCAAAGTTACAAAAACAATAGAGGTAATTGTCAAATTAAACTGGAATCCAAGGACTCTGTCTCCAAATCCCATCTTCCTTCTCTACCTTGGTATTTCCCAAAGTGTCCTTCACAAAGCACAAGTTCATTGAGAATCACGTTGGTAGAAAGAAGAGTTCCATGATCTGACATTCATTTTCTTCTTTTACTACTCTCCTTGTGGTGATACACGAAGCACATAAACATACTAGAGGCTCTGAGATGTAACCTGTATAATTCAGAGTTTCCAAAAAGTATTTATGAATGAGAAGAGTTCACATTAATTAAATACTGTTCCAGGCCTGTGCTAAGGATTTTACATAGCTTATTATGTAAAATAGTAGCTTATTCTACCCACTGAACATTTTTATGATCTTTTTGCTGTGCTTATTATCATTTTACCAATGATGAATGCAAGGCCCAAAGAGATAAAGTGACTTGCCCAGGTTCACAGAGTAGGAGCATGACCAGGAAGGTTCTTAAACTGAGCCAGCTGATTTCATGCAATATTTGGCCACAAAAAATTTTCTGCCCACAAACCCTCTTTATATCCCACAAAATCAGCCTCTCATAGAATCAATTTTGGGAAAGTATTGTCTTGGCCAAAAAGCTCATGTGGGTTTTTCTGAAAGCTGTTACAGAAAAACCAGAACCAATGTTTTGGCCAACCCAATAGTTCCCCCATTCACCATCCTCTTTATTTATTTATGTTTTTGGCTGCCCTTGCAGTGCAGGCTCTTCCTTCTAGTTCGCGAGCTCTCTACTTGCAGCACACAGGGTTCTCTTGCTGTGGAGCATGGGCTCTAGAGCATACAAGCTCAGTAGCTGCAGACTTAGTTGCCCCTCCCCTGGCATGTAGGATCTAATTCCCCAACCAAGGGTCAAATCTGCATCCCCTGCCTTGGAAGTTGGATTCCTAACCACTGGACCACCAACCTCTTAAGAATAACCTTGCCTTGTTCTCACTGATTCATCTTTCAACACCCTGAATCACCCAGAAAAAGGGTTACTTTCAACCACTGAGCAAAGAACTTACATGTTGAAAGATAAGACAGATATTTGGCCACAGGAGGAGAGAGAAATATGTAGAGAATATGAGCACTGTGCCAGGAAGGTGACCAGAAAGATAAGACATCACCAACCACACAGGCCTGTTTCACACTTTGCTCTACACACTCAGAGGCAGAATCAGAACAGAATCGTCACTTAAATCAATCAAACTTGTCTTCTTTCCAGCCAACAGGGCAACTGAAGTGATATAGATCCACTGTGGGGCTGCTGCTGATTGCAATGCCAGATAAATGGACCCAATTCGGTCAGTTTAACTGAAAGAAGTATTGGAAACCACTGGGTAGTGGTTCTGCCACTGGGTGTGCATGCACACACATGTGTACCCACACAGAGGTACCATGCCAAAAGACTGACTAATGAGGTCAATTCAATCAAACAACCAGTCACTTTAACGGAGAGGGGGAAAAAAGTAAGTCAAAGGAGATGCTTGACTTAACTGGTCAGTCAATTCAATCTAGTCACTCAGTCCATAGAAAAGCTCCAATAGACACAGCTCGATAGTCTTAAGGGTTGTAGAAAGCAATATTGAGGCCCAGAACCCAGGAAAAAAGAGGTGAATTGCAACACAAAGAATTTAGGTTAACGGTCAGAGGAAGTTTTTTGACAGTAAAGGAATGTCTGAACAGCTCCTTTGAAAGGAATTTCACAAGCAAAAAAACAATGGAAATTTTTCAATGGATAAACAAAGCAGGAGGAAATATTTACAACAGTAAGACAGATTAAGAGTTGATATCCCTCATATTTTAAAAGACTCTTACAATCTAATATGAAAAAGACAACCCATGCAATAGAAAAACAACAAAGATGATGAACAAGTGAACCGTTGCTGAAAATCTACCCGCTACACAGCAGTGTCTCAGAATGCAAATGGTAAAGCCATTTGATAATATGAAATACTCAAGCTTACTAATAGTCAGGGTAATTCACATTAATATAACAAGGAAATACTTTTTACCCTTCAGATTACAAAAATGAAGAATTAAAAGACTGTTAGTATTTTATATTGGTGAGTACCTTCTTACACAGCTGGTGAGAATGTGAATTATTTCAGCTATTTTCTGTTCTGGCAGTAGTTATAAAAGTCTTAAAGACACATACACTTTGATCCAGCATTCTCACTTTGGGAAATATATTCTGTAGAATTAAAAGCATAAGTACATATGGAATGTAAAACAGCATTATATATACATATATCCAATAGCACAAAAAAATTGAAACAACACAATATCCATCAATAATGGGATGGTAAACTAAATTAGAGCCAGACATCCTGGAATGTGAAGTCAAGTGGGCCTTAGAAAGCATCACTAAGAACAAAGCTAGTGGAGGTGATGGAATTCCCGTTGAGCTATTTCAGATCCTGAAAGATGATGCTGTGAAAGTGCTGCACTCAATATGCCAGCAAATTTGGAAAACTCAGCAGTGGCCACAGGACCGGAAAAGGTCAATTTTCATTCCAGTCCCAAAGAAAGGCAATGCCAAAGAATGCTCAAACTACCACACAATTGCACTCATCTCACATGCTAGTAAAGTAATGCTCAAAATTCTCCAAGCCAGGCTTCAGCAATATGTGAACCATGAACTTCCAGATGTTCAAGCTGGTTTTAGAAAAGGCAGAGGAACCAGAGATCAAATTGCCAGCATCCACTGGATCATGGAAAAAGCAAGAGTGTTCCAGAAAAACATCTATTTCTGCTTTATCGACTATGCCAAAGCCTTTGACTGTGTGGATCACATTAAACTGTGGAAAATTCTGAAAGAGATGGGAATACCAGACCACCTGACTTGCCTCTTGAGAAATCTATATGCAGGTCAGGAAGCGACAGTTAGAACTGGACATGGAACAACAGACTGGTTCCAAATAGGAAAAGNCAATTAGATCTATAATACTGACCTGGAGGAATCTCCATGACATGTTGGTAAATAAAAATAGTTTATAGAATAATGTATATTACACACTATTATATATAAAATAAACAAGGACCTATTGTATAGCACAGAGAACTATACTCAATATTTTATATACATATATATGTATCAATATATATGATAATGTGTATATATTATATATACAACTGAACCACTGTTGTACACCTGAAACTGACACAACATTGCAAATCAACTATACATCTATTTAAATTTTTCTTATTAAATTAAATTTACAAAAGAATAACCAGGAAGAAATAGAAATTATTAACAACCCAATTACAAACACTGAAATTGAAACAGTGATTAAAAATCTCCCCCAAAACAAAAGTCCATGACCAGATGGCTGCACAGGGGAATTCTATCAAACATGTAGAGAAGAGCTAATGATTATTTTTCTGAAGCTCTTCCAAAAAATTGCAGAAGAAGGAACACTTCCAAACTCATTCTACAAGGCCACAACCACCCTGATACCAAAACCAGGGAAAGACAATAAGAAAAAAGAAAATTACAAACCAATATCACTGATGAACATAGATGCAAAAATCCTCAACAAAATTCTGGCAAACAGAATAATAACAACACATTAAAAAGCTCATATATCATGATCAAGTTGGGTTTATTCCAGGGATACAAGAATTCTTCAATATATGCAAATCAATCAACGTGATACACCATATCAACAAATTAAAAGATAAAAACCATATGATCATCTCAATAGATGTAGAAAAAGCCTTTTACAAAATCCAGCATCCATTTATGGTAAAAAAAAAAAAAAAAAGATACTTCAAAAAATGGGCATAGAAGGAACCTACCTCAACATAGTAAAGGACATATATGAAAAGCCCATAGCAAACATTGTTCTCAATGGTGAAAAGCTAAAAACTTTCCCTCTAAGATCAGGAAGAAGATGAGGGTATCCACTCTCACCACTATTATTCAACATAGTTTTGGAAGTCCTAACTACAGTAATTAGGGAAGAAAAAGAAATGAAAAGAATCCAGATCAGAAAAGAAGAAGCAAAACTCTCACTGTAGATGACATGACACTATAAATAGAAAACCCAAAAGAAACTATCAGAAAATTACTAGAGCTAATCAGCAAATTCAACTAAGTCTGAGGATACAAAGTCAATACACAGAAATCACTTGCATTCCTATATACTAACAATGAAAAATCAGAAAGAAAAATTAAGGAATCAATACCATTCACCACTGCAACAAAAATACTTAAATATCTAGGAATAATTCTACCTAAGGAAACAAAAGACCTGTATACAGAAAACTATAAAACACTGATGAAAGAAATCAAAGACAACATAAACAGATGGAGAGAAATAGTCCATGTTCCTGGGTGGGAAGAATCAATATTCTGAAAATGACTATACTACCAAATGCAATCTACAGATTCACTGTGATCCTTATCAAATCACCAATGGCTTTTTTTTTTTTTTCACAGAACTAGAACAAAAAATTTCACACTTCATATGGAAATACAAAAGACCCTGTATAACCAAAGCAGTCTTGAGAAAGAAGAATGGTGCTGAAGGAATCAACCTTCCTGACTTCAGACTATACTACAAAGCTCCAGTCATCAAGATAGTATGGTACTGGCACAAAAATGTAAATATAGGCAATGGAACAAGAGAGAGAACCCAAAGATAAACCCACACACCTATGGGTACCTTATTTTTGACAAAGGAGGCAAGAATATACAATGGGGCAAAGATAGCCTCTTCAATAAGNGGCAATGGAACAAGAGAGAGAACCCAAAGATAAACCCACACACCTATGGGTACCTTATTTTTGACAAAGGAGGCAAGAATATACAATGGGGCAAAGATAGCCTCTTCAATAAGTGGTGCTGGGAAAACTGGACAGCTACATGCAAAAGAATGAAATTAGATCACTACTTAACACCATATACAAAGATAAATTCAAAATTGATTAAAGACTTAAATGTAAGACCAGAAACTATTAAACTCAGAGGAGAACACTGGCAAAACACTCAATGGCATAAATCAAGGCAAGATTTTCTATGACCTACCTCCTAGAGTAATGGAAATAAAAGCAAAAATAAACAAGTGGAGCCTAATTAAACTTAAAAGTTTTTGCACAGCAAAGGAAACTACAAACAAAGTGAAAAGACAACCCTCAGAATGGGAGAAAATAATAGCAAGGGAAACAACTGATAAAGAATTAATTTCCAAAATATACAAGCAGCTTATATAACTCAATAACAGAAAAGCAAACAACCCAATCAAAAAGTGGGAAAGGGACCTGATGAGACATTTCTTCAGGTCATACAGATGGCTAACAAACACATGAAAAGATGCTCAACATCACTCATTATCAGAGAAATGCAAATCAAAACTACAATGAGATACCACCTCACACAGGTCAGAATGGCCATCATCAAAGTCTACAAACAATAAATGCTAGAGAGGGTGTGGAGAAAAGTCAAGGAAATATTCTTGCATTACTGGTGGGAATGTAAACTGATACAGCCACTATGGAAGACGGTATGGAGACTCCTTAAAAAGCTAGCAATGAAACCACCATATGATCCAGCAATCCCACTCCTAGGCATATACCCTGAGGAAATGAAAACCGAAAAAGACACATGTACCCCAATGTTCACTGCAGCACTGTTTACAATAGCTAGAACATGGAAGCAACCTAGATGTCCATTGACAGATGGATGGATAAAGAAGTTGTGGTACCTGCTGGGCATACACACCAAGGAAACCAGAACTGAAAGAGACACATGTACCCCAGTGTTCATCGCAGCACTGTTTACAATAGCCAGCACATGGAAGCAACCTAGATGTCCATTGGCACATGACTGGTTAAGAAAGCTATGGTACATATACACAATGGAATATTACTCAGCTATTAAAAATGCATTTGAATCAGTTCTAATGAGGTGGATGAAACTGGAGCCTATTGTACAGAGTGAAGTAAGTCAGAAAGAAAAACACCAATGCAGTATACTAACGCATATATATGGAATTTAGAAAGATGGTAATGATGACCCTATATGCAAGACAGCAAAAGAGACACAGATGTAAAGAACAGACTTTTGGACTCTGTGGGAGGAGGCGAGGGTGGGATGATTTGAGAGAATAGCATTGAAACATATATATTACCATATGTGAAATAGATCGCCAGTCCAGGTTTAATGTAGGATTTTCAGGGCCAGTGCACTGGGATAACCTTGAGGGATGGGATGGGGAGGGAGGTGGGAGGGGGGACACACGTACACCTGTGGCTGATTCATGTCAATGTATGGCAAAAAAAACACTACAGTATTATAAATTAGCCTCCAATTTAAATTAATTCATTAATTTAAAAAAAAAGAAGCAGCTGTGGTACATATATACAAATGGAATACTACACAGCCATAAAAAGGAATGCATGTTAATCTGTTCTAATGAGGTGGATGAAACTAGAGCCCATTATACAGAGTGAAGGAAGTCAGAAAGAGAAATATAAATATTGTATACTGACACACCGGGGAAGGCAATGGCACCCCACCCCAGTACTCTTGCCTGGAAAATCCAATGGACGGAGTAGCATGAACCAATGCACAAGTAAACAACTAGATCTAGTCTGTGTTGAATTGGATTTTGGTGACACCACCAAGAGATGTGTATAAGAGACAGGGGGAGGGAGGTGGGAGGGGGGACACACGTACACCTGTGGCTGATTCATGTCAATGTATGGCAAAAAAAACACTACAGTATTATAAATTAGCCTCCAATTTAAATTAATTCATTAATTTAAAAAAAAAGAAGCAGCTGTGGTACATATATACAAATGGAATACTACACAGCCATAAAAAGGAATGCATTTTAATCTGTTCTAATGAGGTGGATGAAACTAGAGCCCATTATACAGAGTGAAGGAAGTCAGAAAGAGAAATATAAATATTGTATACTGACACACCGGGGAAGGCAATGGCACCCCACCCCAGTACTCTTGCCTGGAAAATCCAATGGACGGAGTAGCCTGGTGGGCTGCAGTCCATGGGGTCGCTAACAGTCGGACAGACTGAGCGACTTCACTTTCACTTTTCTCTTCCATGCATTGGAGAAGGAAATGGCAACCCACTCCAGTATTCTTGCCTGGAGAATCCCAGGGATGGGGGAGCCTGGTGGGATTCTGTCTATGGGGTCACACAGAGTCGGACACGACTGAAGTGACTTAGCAGCAGCAGCAGCAGCATACTGACACACATATGTGGAACCTGAAGAGATGGTACTGATAAATTTATTTTCAGGGCGTTAATGGAGAAACATACATAGAGAAAAAACCTATGGAGATTGGGGAAGGAGAGGAGGGAGAGGGGGAGATTTATGGAGAGAGTAACAGAAATTTACAACACCATGTGTAAAACAGCCAATGGGAATTTGCTATATGACTCAGGGAACTCAAACGGGGGCTCTGTGACAGGCTGAAGGTTGAGATAGGGATGGAGATGGGAGGGTGGTCTGGGAGGAAGGTTTGGGAGGGAGGGAACATGAGTGTACCTATGGCTGATTCTTGTTAATATATGACAGAAAGCCACAAAATTCTGTAAAGCAATTATCTTTCAATTAAAAAAAATTTTTTAATAATAATTAATATATAGTGTGGTTTCATTTTTGCAAACCAAAAAAGAGGAGAAGCCTATGTATTTATGTGTGTCTTACATACAGAAAAGTATGGAAATACACACATTAAACTGATAATACATATTTCATTAGGAAGATAGAACTGGAGAAAGAAGAGAGGAAACATATTTTTCCCCTCATACACTACTTCACTTTTTGTTACAATGGAATATATTACATTTTTAAAGTAAAAAATATTAGCATCTGTATTTAATATGGAGGAAATATCACCTTTTTTAGTTAGCAAAATTTAAAGTAAAAATACTTAAGGCATTTGTGACTTTTAAATTACTTTATCCCAATACTCCAAGTTCTAGTAGGAAACAACAGATGACTTTCCCACTCCTATGAGTGGAGTGAAATCCATTCTGTGAAAATCCAAGAGAAAGAATCCTTTCTCCCCACTGATTAGAAGGTCTGTCACAGTGGAAGCTGGGCTCTTGGGAAACTATGTTGTGGGATAAGAGCCAGAGGCCAGTGCTGACGCCCGATGTCAAATGACAGAGTGTACGGTCATTGCACAGGGTATGTGACTACAACTAAAATATGAAAAACCCAACTTTTCATATGCCTCATACAACAGTTCTAAAGGCATTAGCCCAAAAAGAAGTCCAAAATATTTGGAAGGACAGCACTCAACCACTTCAAAGTGATCCTCATCTGTTAGCGTAAAATGTTCTGTTCTGTTGATTAAAATAATAATAATAATAACACAAAAGGGCAGTCTTGTTTGATGGCTCCACCAATTCTGCTAAGTGCAATACCTACCTAACCCTGGATATATGCACCACTTAATTCAACCTTTATGGGAATTGCTTCATTAGTTTCACATGACATATCAGAGCTATTCTGTTGTCATGGCACCCTCGGAATCCTGGGCCCCGCACAGTGAAAGCCTATCTCAAGTGGAAAACCCAAAGGTTGTGATGATTACTACTTCTACAACTATCACTTTTGAGAGAGGTCACCATTTTTTTAAGAGAGAAAGTTATTCTTTAATTACATAGCATAAATCTCTTACTAGATGATCCTTTAAAAAAAAAAAGCTAAAAGAATATTCTTTAATCTTTATTTTAGAGGAAGAGTATAAAATTGGAGAAGCTACCATTTTTGAGTGCCTATTTACCATGTGCCAAGCATTCTGTCAAGTGACAAAGAAATTGAGTCACCAGGGGTGTTAAGTAACTTACCTAAGCCCACACAGCTAGTATAACTTGGAGCTAGAGAATGAAACCAGTCTGATTCAAAAGCCCTTTGTCCTCATGCACTTCATTATATGCCTTAAAGGGTCACAGGGGTTCTCCAGCTTCAGCTTTTAGTCCTATTCAGTCATTCATTCACTGAATAATTCTACCAAATTTACTAAGCATCTACTATATGTAAGCCACTGTGCTGGGAATATACAGAAAACTAAGATATCATTTCTACTCTTGCAAAACTTGTATTCTGGTGGAAGATGTAAGTAAATGGCCATAGTATAATGTAGTATGACAATGTAATATACATCAGGAGGCAGAAGTGCCAAGGAGCATTTATGAGGAGCCCCCAGTCCTGCCTGGGGAAGACAACTGTTTTAGGTCCAGAAAAAGCTTGATTGGAAACAGAACACTTCAACATGTATAAAGGTCAAGTCATGGATCCTAACTTTAGTCTTTTTGTTAGAATCTAAAAATTATAAGGTATAAGAAATCATCTAAAAAGGAAAAGGTAGAAAGAGCTATGTGAAAGAACACAATCTTACCTTTAAAAAAAGTTGAGAAACATTGAAGTACCCGAAACTGGTATGATGTGGTTACTCATTACTTGCCCTTTCACAGTTAAAAACAAAGGCAAAGCTCTTATTTGAATCCATTCTAATGAGGTGGCTGAACCCAAAGCCTATTATACAGAGTGAAATAAGTCAGAAAGAGAAATATAAATACTGTATGCTACTGCTAAGTCATTTCAGTTGTGTCCGACTCTGTGTGACCCCATAGACGGCAGCCCACCAGGCTCCCCCGTCCCTGGGATTCTCCAGGCAAGAACACTGGAGTGGGTTGCCATTTCCTTCTCCAATGCATGAAAGTGAAAAGTGAAAGTCAAGTCGCTCAGTGGTGTCCTGGACTCTTTGCGACCCCATGGACTGTGGCCTACCAGGCTCCTCCATCCATGGGATTTTCCAGGCAAGAGTACTGGAGTGGGGTGCCATTGCCTTCTCTGAAATATTGTATACTGACACATATATATGGAATCTAAAGAGATGGCTCTGATACACTTATTTTCAGGGCAGCAGTGGAGAAACAGACATAGAGAACAGACCTATGGACATTGGGGGAAGGGAGGAGGGAGAAGGGGAGATGTATGGAGAGAGTAACATAGAAATTTAAAATGCCATATGTAAACTAGATAGCCAGTGGGAATTTGCAGTATGACTCAGGGAACTCAAACAAGGGCTCTCTGACAATCTAGAAGGGTGGGGTGCGGAGGGAGATGGGAGGAAGGGGACATGGGTGTACCTATGACTGACTCTTGTTTATGTATGACAGAAAACCACAAAATTCTGTTAAGTAGTTATCCTTCAGTTAAAAAAAAAGCAAAGCTCTTAATGAATTGCAAACAGAGCAAAGCTATTAGAGCATGAAAGTTGCTTGAACTGCTTGAAATACACAAACAGGTAACTGTGGGTCAACTTTCTGACATCTAATGTATGTGAAGAAGATTCTCCATGAGAGTAAGTACTATCTGGAATAGATTATTTGAACTTTATTCTGAGAAAGGGAACTAAGCATATATCAGAATTTATGTTTTAAAAAATTATTTTGTATTGTTTTTTCTTAAAAAGAATATTTTAATAATTGATGCTATTATTTTAATAAGAAGGTTTTTTTCATAGGATAAAGAGGTATTGGGTTATGTTAATCTAGCTTCTCCTATTTTCACATAAGAAAATTACCATGGAGTTGGCAGACAAGACCCAAATGTTCACCTAGGCCAAAAAACCTTGTCATTACCATGTATCTAAGCAGACAAAGGGGTCAAGTTTGTTCAAGAGGTTGAGTGCTACGGAAGAGACCAAGGATGTGAGTATGGGCTCGTTAGATTGAGCCATGTGTCGAAGAAAAAGAAAAAGGAACCAGCTACACTCTGCCAACAATGTCAGTGAACACCAGCTTTGTGAAGAATAGTGTGCTATCAACCTCTAGAATAGGGACTTCCCTGGTAGCTCAGCTAGTAAAGAATCCACCTGCAATGCAGGAGACCCCAGTTCAATTCCTGAGTCGGGAAGATCTCCTGGAGAAGGAAATGGCAACCCACTCCAGTATTTATGCCTGGAGAATTCCATGGACAGAAGAGCCTGGTGGGCTACAGTCCGTGGGGTCAAAAAGAGTTGGACATGACTGAGCACAGTGAAGGTAAAGGAAAAAATCGTAATAAGCATTCATGCTTTGGAATGATTGTTTCTGAAACACTGTAAATAAGCCATGAAATAAAAGACCTTTAGAATAAGGCATATTGGCCAAGAACAAGTGATGACTTGAAATCCATAGCTCATGTGGAAAGCTTTCTGTTCATTCACTGGATCAGATCTTCTTTCAAGGAACTCAGTAACTTGATTGGACTTGCAGATCAATCCTTCAGGGTGGTTTCTGCCCAGAAAGAGAGAGAAATAACGCTGGGAATAGCAGTTATCTATTGCTGTGTAACAAATCACCCCAAAAATGATTTAAAACAGCAATTACTTCTTTGGTTCATAGTATTCTGGGTCCTCTGGGTGGTTCACTGGGCTGGGACTAGAGGAAAGCAAGGGAAATGCCTAGGTCACAACATTTAAGGAGGTACCCACTCGTAGGGGTGTGCAATTGTCAACTCTGTGCTTGCATCATCCTGAGAGTGAGTGCCTACTTAAAATTTGTGCTCTAGGCACTTTGCTTGCCTCACACAAGTGCCTGACCCTGATGATTCCTCTGATTTAAGCCAGCTAGGGTGATCTCTGCTAGGTTCTTTTATGCTATGGAATAGTGGTCAGGTTGTGAGTCAGCTCAGAGGTAGGTGATCTAAAACAGCTTCACTCACATGTCTGGTGCTTGGTAGACTATTGACAGGGGCAATAAGGGTGACTGGGCCCCATATCTCTCCCCATTCAACAGGCTAGCTAGCATACACTTCTGCTGTCCTTTACAGATTCCTGTAAGCCGTGAAGGAGGGCAAGTCTCAATATGTGAGCAACTTTCAAGTCTCTGCCTGCATTGCATGTGCTACTTGTTCCAATGGCCAAAACAAGTCACACAACCAACCCCAGAGTGAGAGCCGAAGGAGACTATACAAGAGCATGGAACAGGGAGATATGAACAAATTGAGACCTTTACTATACCACAATGTCCAACAGTAAATCGGAGAAATGGAAGAGAATGGCTGTGGTGAATGCATCGACTGAATAGATAAACAATTTGTAATGAGGATTACGTAACCAAAGGATTCTCTCCGGATTGTGTCAACCAGTCAGGAAGGAACTTCCTCAGAGTTTCAGACATGGGCTCTCCAAGGACCTGTCCCATGCGTGACTTGTTCCCTAAATCTCTACTTGGTGAGATCCCTGACCAGGACATCTCCAATACTCCCACAGGGCACACACCAAGAAAGAAATTAGGGATTCTAGCCATGACAATTCCTTCTCTGGGAGAGGTAGAGAATCCTTATTTCAGAAGAAAAGTAACCTTAATTTCTATCCCTAAATACATGAACACCATTTTGCCATTGGATGTAAGTACTACTTCTGTTTAAAACTCAACTACTCTCCAAATCTGCCTCTATTAACGTAACAAAAGAAATGTTGCCATTTTCCTCATTGGTAATGGATAGAATTTTGCAAATAAGCCAATAAAATATCTGGACATTTACTATTCTTTTTAACTTCATCTTTTATTTAGCTAACCCACTGCAGTTGTATCTGGAATTGGAGCTTGACAGAACCAACCACATTGCCCCAAATCTGTCTTGTACCAGCTTTGTGGCCATGTTGACAGTGAGAAAAGATTCTTTGTTCTTGTCTTGGGAACTCTTGAAGAGAAGAAGTCTGAAGAGCAAGTTCCTTGCCTGCTAGGAATTTCCAAACACCAACAACACTGATGTGTGTAATCAGGAGGATGAGGGAACAATGGTTGGATGACTGTGGAATCAAGCACTTTAGATGGTATATAAGCCTATCCAAAAACAAGCCTTTTGGAGCAACCGTCAAAGATACCAAGGCTTGTTCTGCAAAGTGTCAGCAGTCTCAATCACTCATGCTTCCCTGGAAATCATTCCAGACAAAAAGGACCTGAAAGGTTCATTTTCATTTGGTGGAACCAGAGAGCACATTATTCACTGATGAGATGAGCTGACTATATTTTATCCATTTACAGTTATTCCCCAGGCAGATCCTCAAAATGCAGCTGTTGTGGTAATTATGGGAAATGTATTCAAATACACGTGAGATGGGTCTTCTTCAGATGAAAGGCCAGGCAACTGAGTTGGGGCTGCTTTGTGAATACATTGTTTGAAGAAAACTCCCAAACTGTTGGCTTAACGAGGAATCTGAGGCAGTAAGGGGAGCACCAGGGGAAAGAATGGCTCAGACTTCACACCGCACACAGCTTGCCCAAGATGTAGATCAATTCCATCAAAAGCCAACTCAGTTCTCTAAAAATTAGGTCTTTTCCTGCCGTTATTTAGGAGCAACTTTTTTTCTCTCACCAAATCTTAACTGTAAATGAGAAGGATAAATAGGCTCTTTTGAAACTGAAGGCAATTAATTCCAACATCCAACATTTCCAAAACTGTTTCCATGACCTTCCCTATGATCCCTAACAACAGTGCTCATTTTAGGACAAAACATTCATTTAAGGAGCAGTGTTCTACATTTGCTTTTTGGATGCTCACACTGATTTAATAGGCTTTGGTGGAGTTACCTCTTAATTTTTGAAATGCAATTGGCTTTGGTCCCAGTTGGGTGTGGAGGAAGGTGACACCACCAAGACATTAGATTTTATCAGGATAATGATCCTCTAGCCTGTCCTTTGGAAAGAAGAAAAGTCATTGGATTGTAACTTGATTACACAAAGACAGATAATGTTGGATTTGAATACTAAACAGGGGAGTTTGGGCTGAGCCTTCCCATGGGCTTCCCTTGTGGCTCAGCTGGTAAAAAATCTGCCTGCAATGTGGGAGACCTAGGTTTGATCCCTGGGTTGGGAAGATCCCCTGGAGAAGGGAAAGGCTGCCCACTCCAGTGTTCTGACCTGGAGAATTCCATGGACTGTGTAGTCCACAGGGTTGCAAAGAGTCAGAATGACTGAGTGACTTTAACTTTATCCCTCCCAGAGTGCTCTCTATTCTATTTATACTGATTATCTCATTGTCATCCTAGCTTCTATGCTTCTTGCTCCTATATTTCTTATGCTGTTTCTCTATCTGGAAATACTTTTCTCTGGTTCCTTTGCCTATTAAAACCTTAGTAGGTTTGTGAAGTCTAGATCAAATCCCATATCTTCTGAAAAGTCTTCCTTGAATGTTCCGAGACTAAAGACCTCTCCCCCTTTTCATAATCAGTAACACCTATGCTAACACTTGGCTGTGTACCTCTTGTATTTTACTATGTACCTGTTTCATAAGTATTAGCCCTTTCTCCCTAAATGGAATCTAAGATCTTAAAATCAGAAACTATATATGCTATGTTGCTCACTAAATACTATCTTTCTACATATGCACAGTGTCTATAAGAGCATCTTGGTTGAAACAAACAATAAATATTTGTTAATTATCTGTGTGTCAGTGGGAGGTCAATAAAGAGTCTTGAATAAGTCTTTTAGTGAAAGCAAAGTTCCTCAGAATTGTTCTGAAGCAAACTTAAAGAAGCAAAACATATCAGATTGTTTCCCTGGCTTGTATATCATATTCCAACACAATTAGCTAAGTTGATTTGCCCTACATGGAGAATTTATGGAGCAGTGGCTACTTGGAGGAAGAGTGACAACTTCTGTTTTTCTACATGTGCATGTAGTCATTTTGGTTGAATAATGAGTTAAGTGACTGGGGTTCATGAACTATTATTTTCTACTTTTCAGTGAATGGCTAAAATGTCAAATAGATATAATCTCAATGGTGAGACAGTCATAGAGCCCATCTAGCCCAGTGAGAATGAACAATGTCACCACCACCAGGATGGCAGCATTGGGACATCAAAAGAAACCTGAACCAGGGAATCAGAAAAGCCAGGTTAGAGTCTAGTTCCACATTTAGCTGGGTGCTTTATGGATTGGTCTTTTACCTCTTCGAGTTTCCTCATCTATAAAAAAATGACAGCTCCAAAGGACAGTTAGAAGATAAAAGAGTTACTTCATCTTAAAACTGGCTGAAACAAGATCTGGACAGACAATAAGACACTTTATTTACCATTTCTGGGCTACATCACAGCTACAGCCCACTAGGTGTAGCTGATAGGCATGAGGAACAGTCTGCTGCTGTATAGTTCATCCATCAGACAAGGCCAGGCCTACTCTGCCTTATGAACTCAGGCTGTGTTGAAACCCAAGACAGTGCTGAGCTTACCACAATCTCAGTTCATCCACCTGTGATCCAAGTCTCTCGTGGAAGGGGATGTTCTTTTCAAGCAGGAAAATTTACTGAATGCCATAAATATAAGCTGTCACCCCACCTCAAAGTTCTCAGGTTTGGCGTTGCTTAAAACACTCCTTTTTTAGGGAGAAGTCCAACTGCTCTTCAATTATGCAGGCTGTGCTTTATCACTCTTTACTGGAGGAACAGAGGGATAAAGATCAATTACTTGGTTGGACAAGAGTATTGAGGCAAAAAAAAGACACTACTAACAACTTACAGATAATGTTAACAGAATGAGTGGGTTAAACCAGCATTTAAAAAAATTCACACAGCTGTTCATTTAATAAACATTTTCATGAGTAAATATTCTGTCAGGAATTGTGCTACGTGCTGCTTCAGGAAAAGACAAAGTAGGGTTCTCTTTCTCCATCCAGAATTCTGTCTCCCATTCTGACTGCCTCTCCTTGATGTCGTGGTTAAGATGCTGGGGAGATTAGGGCTGTAGTTTGACTTCCTTGGACCACTAAGTTAAAACCCCACATCTCACACTAGGATAAGTCATCTTAGAGAGTAAGCCATTCTAGAGGGTAAACCTTCACACTACAGTCTTCCTCAGCTTTCTCAGCCATCAGAGGCAAAGTGCAGAAATATGAAAATGAGACATATTAAAAAGAAAGTAAGAAAAGCAAGCAAAAATGATACTGGGAATGTAAATGGGGAACAAAAAATAGCATGAAAATCAGATTAGTCAGCTTTAAGAAGGTCAGATGAGTGAAATTTTCCATGAACTTTCATAGACTATATGATACTTCTTTCCTCAGCCAAGGCTGGTGTTCTTGGACCGCTAAGGCTCTAATCCATTTTGGGAAGGCTCAGAAGTAACCATTCAGTTCAGTTCAGTTCAGTTCAGTCACTCAGTCATGTCCGACTCTTTGCGACCCCATGAATCACAGCACGCCAGGCCTCCCTGTCCATCACCAGCTCCCAGAGCTAAAATGAGATCATGAGTGCCCCACAGCTGGAAAGAGTATTAAAAACTGGTTATCCAGAGGTGGGGCTTCCAAGGTGGTGCTAGTGGTAAAGAACCTGCCTGCCAATGCAGGAGATATAAGAGATGTGGCTTTGATCCCTGGATGGGGAAGATCCCCTGGAGGAGGACATGACAACCCACTCCAGTATGCCTGGAGAATCCCATGGATGGAGGAGCCTAGTGGGCTATGGTCCAAGGGGTTGCAAAGAGTCGAACACAACCGAAGTGACTCAGCATGCATGCACACGCCAGAGGTGAGGGGCTCTTGGAAATCCAGGTTGAAAATCAATATCCAGGAAATATGTTGGGCTCCAACCACTGGGTTAGGGGTTTATGACAGGATTCCTGTTCCAAGAGCACATAGACAGAGTAGAACTGGAAGTACTAGATAGTTAAACAAGACAAAATGAGTAATCAGTAAATAAGGCTACAGGGCAGTTAGAGCTGGGACACAGAGTCAGGTCTCACCTAAAACAAGGTTAATCTAATGCCCTTTCCCATCGTACCAGAGTAGGAAGCTGTTAATCTTTCCTGACAAAAGCTGGGCTTGGTCCTTGAGCATAGATGGAGCCTAAGTCTACAAAAGGAAATCAAGTAGACCCAGCTCTGGGAAAAGGAGACTACAGTCTTCAAAGCAGGGAACTTTTGATACTCAGAGTCCTGCCATCTGATAGGAAGCTAATAAAAAGAATCCAACCAAGGTTTATTGGCTAACTGTGTCATCCTTTTCCAGAGCACATTTATATTTTAATCCAAGATAAGAAGTAACTTAGAGTGCCCTTGTAAATATAGTTCTGGACGGAGTTGGTGGTAGAGAGTGTAGTGTTCAGGAAGAAACCTAGTGTACCTAAATGTCACATGGTCTAGGTGTCCCAGAGATACACATTGCCTATTTTCTATAAGGAGCCATCTGAATTTTTTGCCTTGATTGCATCTTGAGACTGTACACCAAGAACATGGACCTTTATAGAGTTGAGTCCACTTGCCCATTCCTACATCCAAGAGAAAAAGAAGGCATGGAGCCAAGGGTAAGGTCCACCCACAGAATTGAAAGCAACCACCTGCCATCCATCTGGACTTGGGTTTTCCATTTTAGGAGTCAGAAACAGTTGACCGGAAACTATTACATAAGAACTTGCAAATTTTACAACTTGGCTCCATGTTTGTTATTTGTGCTTGTTCTCCTGTAGTGATTAGCCTTCAAACTTGTCAAGCAGCAAACTTTTTCTGTAAATTATCAGATAGTAAATAGCTCAGGCCTTGTAGTCCACATGTAGTCTCTTGTTGCTCCCTTCTTAAAATTTTTCACAGAGGTCACTGTAGTGCAGAAGCAGTCATAGCCAATACGGAAACCAATGGGCATGGTCATGTTCCAATAAAACTTTATCTACAGAATGCTCAGATTTGGATAGAAGACTATACTTGCCAACCACAGCTCTAGACCCTCAAATGGCCTGTAAGTGTATCATTAGAAGCATCAGCAGAGGAGAGAGGCCAGGGTGATTGACATCAACTCTGCAACAAGGTTTATGGGCAAACAAGTTGGGCAGCTATGGAAGAAAGGGAAATAAACAGAGACTTCAGGTCCTGCTGCTACAAGGAAAGAAAGGATTTCAGGTCTGACTCTTAAAAGAGACACTGAGTTTAAGCAGTGGGAGTTCTCGTGTGGCGCTCTCTGGCGATGTCCCTGAAGGCAGTACCCAACTGCCTCTCCTGTTTGCCCACGTGGCCAATTCTGGAATGGACAAAGTACAGGTGAAAGAAAAGTGAAAGAAGAAAACAAACTCAAGGGAGCTTGGGAAAAAAGAAGCCTGACTTCTTCTTATTGAAACAACTTGGGCAAGAAAAAGTCTGAGCGTGTCTAGGACCCTGGCATAGAGTCGTGAGATCTGTGTGGAGACTTGAAAACGCAGATCATAGCTATGGCAGGTAAAGGAAGAACTAGCAGTCAGTCTACGTGAGGTCTGAATTGGACTGCTGGGTTTCTTGCACACTCATTGCCTTGAGTGTACAATTGCTACACTTTGTCTTCTAGGGCTCTCCAGAACGAACAAGTGTGCAAACCAACTCCAAACTACACTTAAAATGCAAAATAGATTCACTCGGGTGAAGCAACATGTACATATGCCTCAAGATAGTCTATTGGGACATTTTTCTCAACCATGCCCTGCAAATAACAACTGGATCCTAGACACATAGCCAAATTTTGTGCAATCCAACAATAGCCCCCATGGGAAGAAAAACTTCCGTTTCACACTATGTCTTCTGACATTTCAACAGATACTCAAAGGTGAGGACACTTAAGAGACAAAAGTTTTGCTATCCCAAAGACAGAGGGTTACAATGGAATAACAACCCCAACTTTAGTCTGCTCCAAGTCACAATGATCTGATCCTGCTTCTTCTGAACTCTCTCCAGAATGAGAAAGGCACACCCAGGAGGACTGTTCCAACTTAGTCACAACTATGGGGTAAGCCAACTAAGTAACTTAGGAGGATGGGGAAGGAAGGTTTACAAAAACACACCCTCAAGCATGTGCGTTCACTCTGGAGCCAAAATGAATCTGAAGAAGAAACAACTCTTCATTTTCCACTTAGTTCTCATTAGGTTTTCTCTCTTTTGTTGTGTGAGCAGAAGACAGTCTCCCTGGTGAATAAGAAATGCTTTAAACAGAATCTAGACAGAGCTCATGAATCAGACATGATGGAAAATCAGTGACTCCAATTCATTAACCCAGGACCGTGACCTCTCAATGGCAGAGAAATAGAAATTCTACTCTCTTGGTTTATAAGCCATCGGAATAAGCTAAGACAACTTAGAAACACTGAGCCTCTTTCAAACACACTCAGCTCAGTCATGTGTCTGTAGATGTGGCCTGAGTTGAAAGAGACTCCATCTATTGTAAACTTGTTTGCACAGTTAGAGTCATGCTTGTGTATGTTATGAACCAGGTCTCATTCAAATATGGCTCTCCTTATACCAAGACCATGTCCACAGAAATAGTCAACTATTTTGGTTGAATTAACCAGAAACGATTTCAATCTGTTCTACCTGCTAGGTGAGATTGAACTAGTAGTACTGTTTCCACATTTAATTGACCTAAATGAAAATGTATTCAATGATAATAACAACAATTTACTATAGGGTCTGCATCTTAAGCCAAAACACACGTCCTTTCCTTCTTCTTCTTCTTCTTCTTCCTCTTCCTCTTCCTCTTCTCCCTGCCCAAAAAAAAAAAAAAAAAANAAAATGTATTCAATGATAATAACAACAATTTACTATAGGGTCTGCATCTTAAGCCAAAACACACGTCCTTTCCTTCTTCTTCTTCTTCTTCTTCCTCTTCCTCTTCCTCTTCTCCCTGCCCAAAAAAAAAAAAAAAAAAAACTGACAAACTTGAATGGCTAAGCAGTTTTTTAAACATTAATGTTGATAAATTAACAATTTTGATACAAATTACCAAACTGTTTTTATCAAATAGTGGTCTAGTTCATTAGTGGAAATTATGTTAAGAGTTGTGATTTCACTTTGTCAGATTAGCTTAGCGTCAGAATTGGGTGTGACCTGTAACATATAGGTAGAAAAAGCAGGCAAATGTCTATCTCTTGGTTTATATATCTCTATATACTCCTATGTATATCATATGTTTTGATATACTCCTCAAATCACAGCTAGTGTCCTGGTTTCCCCAAGGAGATTCAACCCTTTAGTGACCCATTGTCTGTCTTTTAGATTGACTGGGCAGGAACAATTTTCTCATCATTATCCATTCAATAACCATCTTCAGGGCTGTTCTGGTGGCAGATTCTATGGCAGTCTCCACTTGGCTTTGTCCCTTTTACTGACTTTGGAGTCTCAGCCTAAATTTTAGATCATGGCTTAATAACTCTGACTCCTGACTGGGCGGGGCCCTGGACTGATTTCTCCTGGAACTTCATTGGGTGTCCTAATTTCTAACCTTAAACTAAGGTTCTGAAATTGACTCACACATGTCTGTCTTGTTCCTGATACCTTCATTTGGGGAAAAGATTGACCTTCTGAGAAAAGTGTTTGATTCTATCTAGAAATGTGATCAATATGTTAATTTCATGTTTTCTTGAGCATGAAAGAAAGAATGCTTTCAATTGCTAAAAAATGTATAAAGTGTTATTCTAGAAGAGGAAGCAAGTATAATTTGTGGCGAGAGCAAGTTGATTTTGACAACAAAAATTCTTTCTGCTTCAGTCTGTAGTTCTCACCTATAAAGTGGGGATAGTAATGTCTATTTTGCTTGGTTGTGATGAGGATTAACAAGGTCATTGCATAGACTGAGGCTGAATACGTGTTTCAGTTGAAGCGGTGTTTACTGAAAGCCTACCTTCTGCCAGCCACTGAGAGTTACAAAGATATAGAGAAGAGCTCTTGGATTAGTGGGTGAAGTGTCTACACATACAATGTGATTAACAGAGTGCTGTAAGAGCCCAGAGGAGAAAGAACAACTGACTACTGCCTGGGAAAGTCTGAGGTAGGCAGACGGCAAAGCATCTGTCTACAATGTGGGAGACCAGGGTTCAGTCCTTGGGTTGGGAAGATCCCCTGGAGAAGGAAATGGCAATCCACTCCAGGACTATTGCCTGGAAAATCCCATGGACAGAGGAGCCTGGTAGGCTACAGTCCATGGGGTCACAAAAGGTCGGACACGCCTGAGCGACTTCACTTCATGATGAACATAGGGCTTCCCAGGTGGTTCAGTGGTTAAAAAAAAAAAACCCGCCTGCCAGTGCAGGAGACATAAGAGATGCAGGTTCAATCCCTGGGTCAGGAAGATCGCCTGGAGGAGGGCATGGCAACCCACTCCAGTATTCTTGCCTGGAGAATCCCATGGACAAAGGAACCTGGTGGGCTACCCCATGGGATCCCAAAGAGTCAGACATGACTGAAGTGATTTAGCATGTACTCATGCATGATGAATATAATTTGCCAGGTAGAGAGGAAGGAAGTGGAGTGCAGTTACCTAGGGAGTATATTCCAAACAAAAGAAGCAATTCAAAGAAAAACAAGGCTGGATTAAAATCTTTAACGACACTAAGCACTTGAAAGGTATTAATGCCTCTTTCCATATGTCATTCAAAAGCTAGATTATATATAAGGAAATATAACTAAGTTCTGAATTTTCCTAAGAAATAATACGTAATAAACACTTCAATAGTTCTTAGTGTGTCCCAGGCACTCTTGTAAATATTTTATGTTTGTTAATGCATTTAATCATTATAACAATCCTATGAGACAGATATCATTTTTTTTCCATTTTACGGATGCAAAAACTGGGACTCACAGAGGTTAAGTAACTTGCCCAAGGTCATACTGCTGATATGTAACAGAGTCAGGATTTTTACTTCAATTTATGTTCTTAATTACTATGCTATAAAGGCTCTTCGAGATGATGCTTCTCTCTCTGTCTCTTGCTTCCTACCTCCTTCCTTTCTTCTTTTTTCTTCTTTCTGAGAAGTCAAATATCAGGAAATTACTCCTTTGCTTTTCCTAAACATACCTTTAGACTTTATGTAATTGTATGAATGCTTCTCATGTTGAAATATGTGTCATTATATACACAGGGTATATGAAGTAAGAGGATAAGCAAGGTTCATCTTTTTGGAGCATCAATCTTATTCAAGCATATCTGGTTATATGGGGCTAAAATTTACTGAACACTTAATATGAGTCAGAGATTTAGTCCTCAAAATGACCCATGTGGTGGATAATATTATTATTCTCACTTTAGTTTTGAGGAAACAGACTTATAGAGACTGAGTAACTTGTCCACGGTAATAACTAATCATATAACTATTAATTAGTGGACACAACTTGAAGGCTAACTTGAAGCCTAGCCTCACCGATGCCAAGTACTCATAACTACTATGCTCCTTTTCTTTAAAAACACAAGGATTTAGTGGAAAGCAAAATTCAAGGCATAACACTTTGAAAAACATCAAACCTGTAACCAGCTACTTTAGGCTATGAGCTCAGATCCCACTGATAGGGTAAAAATTCACTGTCTGTAGCCACTATGGCTACCTTTATAGGGGAAAATGAGAAGCCCTTCTAAAAGTATGCATACCCAGAATTGGAAAAAACTGGTGGATTCAATGGGCCCCATTCATACTGACTAACGAAGATTGTCTTGTGAGCATCTAATTCTGCTTCCCTGTACCATTGTGGGGGGGAGGATCTCAACAAGAAACAGATGACACATTCAAAATAGGAGAATTCAAGAAATGCTGAAAAGGAGCCTATTTTTTCCCTTCAGCTTCATTAAGACATAACTGACACATAAAAGGGGCTATTTATATAAAAGTGGAGGGGATATACAGGACATGTCATGGGTAGTACAGTAACTCAGAGCTAGTAGCAGCAAAGCTACTACCAGCCCTAAGCCCAAAGATTCAAAGTGAAGGATGGTTGCTGGAAGCCAGAGGGGAGAGTGGCGTAGAGAAGGCTGCCTTGAGAGGAGCAGTGGCCTACGGTTGAGAGACACAGCCACCCCAACCTCACAGTGAGAGAGCTAAGGGAATCAATACTCTGACCTCCCTCTCCTTGCCTCTGACCTCCTGTGGGAGCTTCCTATTAGCCAAACTCAGCCAGATGCCAGAGGGCAAGAGAGCTGACTGATGTAATCCCACACAGTTCAGATTACAGAGGGCAGAGATCAGGGAAGAAAGGGGTGGAGAGGGGATTTGGAAAGAGCAAATAGAAGACATCCCACACAGCTCCCTCGTGACAGCACTGTGGCAATGGCAACCTACAAGAATGTCCTATTACCCTTTTCTGCTGATACCAGGCAGTATCAATAGTAGCGACCTCCAAGAGCTCATTCTAGCACTTAGATACTAAAGTTCACAGTATATGAATTAAGATATTGCTAGCTGCTCTAATACATAAACTCTAAGTTCTTAGCAACACAACACAGTAAAAGCAGTTCCCAGTCCAATATGAGTGTTCCTAATTGTGGAGGGTTCACATGGATAACAAAGATTCAGATCCTTCCATCTCATCTTTCTGTCCTTCCCTGGGCCCTTGGAACTCTCTCCGTTCAGCAAGTAGATAGGGAGATGAACCAAAGTCACTGCTCCTTAACTACTTTGGCTTAAAAACTGACACAAAGCAATTCCTCTNAAAAAAAAAAAACCCGCCTGCCAGTGCAGGAGACATAAGAGATGCAGGTTCAATCCCTGGGTCAGGAAGATCGCCTGGAGGAGGGCATGGCAACCCACTCCAGTATTCTTGCCTGGAGAATCCCATGGACAAAGGAACCTGGTGGGCTACCCCATGGGATCCCAAAGAGTCAGACATGACTGAAGTGATTTAGCATGTACTCATGCATGATGAATATAATTTGCCAGGTAGAGAGGAAGGAAGTGGAGTGCAGTTACCTAGGGAGTATATTCCAAACAAAAGAAGCAATTCAAAGAAAAACAAGGCTGGATTAAAATCTTTAACGACACTAAGCACTTGAAAGGTATTAATGCCTCTTTCCATATGTCATTCAAAAGCTAGATTATATATAAGGAAATATAACTAAGTTCTGAATTTTCCTAAGAAATAATACGTAATAAACACTTCAATAGTTCTTAGTGTGTCCCAGGCACTCTTGTAAATATTTTATGTTTGTTAATGCATTTAATCATTATAACAATCCTATGAGACAGATATCATTTTTTTTCCATTTTACGGATGCAAAAACTGGGACTCACAGAGGTTAAGTAACTTGCCCAAGGTCATACTGCTGATATGTAACAGAGTCAGGATTTTTACTTCAATTTATGTTCTTAATTACTATGCTATAAAGGCTCTTCGAGATGATGCTTCTCTCTCTGTCTCTTGCTTCCTACCTCCTTCCTTTCTTCTTTTTTCTTCTTTCTGAGAAGTCAAATATCAGGAAATTACTCCTTTGCTTTTCCTAAACATACCTTTAGACTTTATGTAATTGTATGAATGCTTCTCATGTTGAAATATGTGTCATTATATACACAGGGTATATGAAGTAAGAGGATAAGCAAGGTTCATCTTTTTGGAGCATCAATCTTATTCAAGCATATCTGGTTATATGGGGCTAAAATTTACTGAACACTTAATATGAGTCAGAGATTTAGTCCTCAAAATGACCCATGTGGTGGATAATATTATTATTCTCACTTTAGTTTTGAGGAAACAGACTTATAGAGACTGAGTAACTTGTCCACGGTAATAACTAATCATATAACTATTAATTAGTGGACACAACTTGAAGGCTAACTTGAAGCCTAGCCTCACCGATGCCAAGTACTCATAACTACTATGCTCCTTTTCTTTAAAAACACAAGGATTTAGTGGAAAGCAAAATTCAAGGCATAACACTTTGAAAAACATCAAACCTGTAACCAGCTACTTTAGGCTATGAGCTCAGATCCCACTGATAGGGTAAAAATTCACTGTCTGTAGCCACTATGGCTACCTTTATAGGGGAAAATGAGAAGCCCTTCTAAAAGTATGCATACCCAGAATTGGAAAAAACTGGTGGATTCAATGGGCCCCATTCATACTGACTAACGAAGATTGTCTTGTGAGCATCTAATTCTGCTTCCCTGTACCATTGTGGGGGGGAGGATATCAACAAGAAACAGATGACACATTCAAAATAGGAGAATTCAAGAAATGCTGAAAAGGAGCCTATTTTTTCCCTCCAGCTTCATTAAGACATAACTGACACATAAAAGGGGCTATTTATATAAAAGTGGAGGGGATATACAGGACATGTCATGGGTAGTACAGTAACTCAGAGCTAGTAGCAGCAAAGCTACTACCAGCCCTAAGCCCAAAGATTCAAAGTGAAGGATGGTTGCTGGAAGCCAGAGGGGAGAGTGGCGTAGAGAAGGCTGCCTTGAGAGGAGCAGTGGCCTACGGTTGAGAGACACAGCCACCCCAACCTCACAGTGAGAGAGCTAAGGGAATCAATACTCTGACCTCCCTCTCCTTCTTGCCTCTGACCTCCTGTGGGAGCTTCCTATTAGCCAAACTCAGCCAGATGCCAGAGGGCAAGAGAGCTGACTGATGTAATCCCACACAGTTCAGATTACAGAGGGCAGAGATCAGGGAAGAAAGGGGTGGAGAGGGGATTTGGAAAGAGCAAATAGAAGACATCCCACACAGCTCCCTCGTGACAGCACTGTGGCAATGGCAACCTACAAGAATGTCCTATTACCCTTTTCTGCTGATACCAGGCAGTATCAATAGTAGCGACCTCCAAGAGCTCATTCTAGCACTTAGATACTAAAGTTCACAGTATATGAATTAAGATATTGCTAGCTGCTCTAATACATAAACTCTAAGTTCTTAGCAACACAACACAGTAAAAGCAGTTCCCAGTCCAATATGAGTGTTCCTAATTGTGGAGGGTTCACATGGATAACAAAGATCCAGATCCTTCCATCTCATCTTTCTGTCCTTCCCTGGGCCCTTGGAGCTCTCTCCATTCAGCAAGTAGATAGGGAGATGAACCAAAGTCACTGCTCCTTAACTACTTTGGCTTAAAAACTGACACAAAGCAATTCCTCTAAATTCAATTAAACATGAGATGTCCTCATCTAGCTGTGAGATGGGGCTGGGAAGTGCAGTTCCCAGTCATCTAGTGGTCCATCTAGATATGATTGAGGCTGGAAATGCAGTCCCTGGCTGGATAGCCCGCTACCCAACAGCACCCCCTACAGCATGGAATGGAAGCAGGAAGCTTTGGGAATCATTTAGACATCTTTGCCACAGATAGCTCTGCAGAATGATATAAACTTAAGTTCTTCATACAGACTGACAGATACCCTATCAATCATTTAATCAAGCAGTTATTTTTGGCTGTTCTATGGTAGGAAGTATGTGGGAGAAAAGGGAAGTATCAGGAGTGATAACTACTCTTAAACAACTTGTAGATTTTGCAGCAACATCTAACTGGAAAAGCTAAAATTCAATAATTATTCAACTGTTCTCCCATTTCTTGTGCTTGGTACTGTGGAAGCCTAAACATATGAATGATTGATTGAAGTTATTCCTGTTTTTCATCTAGATACTTGCAGTCTCTCCATACAGACTCAAATAATTCTATCACTCCGATTAAAATTGGCTCATCAGCTTTGTTAAACTGCCAGTAAGTAAACTATTTGGTTATTCAGAAAATACAGTCACATTTTTTGTCTGGAACTGGAGCAAGAGCCTTGGGTTCCCTAATCACTATAGACCAGCCCCCCTCATCACCCCTTCAGTATCCTCAGGCCATTCATTTAATCCCAAGGAGTAGTTATTAAGGTGCCTAATTTTATTATCTCATGAAAAGAAAAGAATTCCAATTAGTTATATGTAATTTTCCCCCAAGGTTCCAACCTCTTATTCAATTTTTATTGATTTAGGCTTTTCCTTTTTCTTCCTTTCTTCCACACATCTTTTCAGAGTACCTTCTTTACTTTATTCTTTGAGATCGAATTTTGTCAAGAAGGGCAGTGACACACAGGTCAGGTTTGTTTTGTAAAAGTCAAAAACCGCCTGGCAGAACAATTAGCAAGGGGACTGTGAGAAAGCCTGGAATCCACAGATACAGACAAACAGTTGCATTCCTGACATGCCAATCTCATGTTTTGCTGGGGGAAAAAAGTTACACTTCTAATGATGTGAATATGTGAAATTTTTCTTTCTCCTTTAAATCAAGAAAAAGCTGAAATAGGATTTAAAATAAATAAAGCACCAGCTACTGCAAGGCCTGCCAGTGAAGACATGGAGAAATCTACATAAAGAGCCTGGATAATTGAAATTCACAGTTATTTTAAAACCTTAAAAAATTACCCTGCCAATTTTTCAACCTCCTCCTTCAGCCAAGAGCTGTGCATCGGAAGCAAGACCAAATCCTTAAATTGCATCTCCTTTTCCTGGCCTTTCAGGCTATGGATTTATGACAGAAAGGAGAGCTTGGAGCTGACTAGGAGCCCTAGATTATGAAGACACACAGCTGTATAGTGCTGATCAGATAGAATCAAAATAAACTTCTTACAGAATTCACTGGACATGGTTCCGTGACGTGGCTCTTCCTCTAGGTCAGCCTTAAACTACAATGTGATAGGGAAGAAGGGATTCATGCCAGTCCAGCAGCCAATCTTGTGCTGATGTAGAACAGGTGGCCATTTATAGAATATTCTTTCAGTGTTCCAGCAAGGTCCTTTTGTCCAAACTAACTAATCTTCCCTATTTCTGAGCCTAAATTTCTCTTAACAAAGCCAAGATCTTCCTTTCACAAATAGAAGTAAAATGAGAATACTAACCCCATGAGAGAGCAGGAACACTAGATATCTGAATGACAAGATTAAGAGAAAAAGAAAACCTGGAAGCTCAGAGACCATACTCCAGATTTCCCATGCAAGCTCATCAATTTATCTAGGAGGGAAGAGAAAAAGAAGATTCAGGTAGTCAGAAAGCAACCAAGACAAGAACCAGCAAGAACTTAAAATCCTAAAGGGTTGCTATAGCCAACTCTGATGTTTTCAAGTTCCCTATATGGCTGAGAATGGATTCACTTATATTTTTCCTGCTTGAGTTTCAGTGGGCATTTTCACTTGTGTCTCTGTTCAATTCTGGAAAATTCTCAGCCATTAAAACCAGGCCTCTTCATTTAGGATTAACAGATACATATTACTGTATAGTATATAAAATAGACAACAAGGACCTACTGTACAGCCCAGGGAACTATATTTAACATCTTGTAATATACCCTATAATGGAAAAAAAATCTAAAAAAGAACATATGTGGATCACTTTGCTGTACACCTGGAACTAACACATTATAAAGCAACTATATTTCAATTAAAAAATAAATAAAATCAGCCCTCCTCATTATCCCTATTTTTTCATTCCTGTAACTCCTATTAAATAAATATTGTAACTTCTTTTTCTATCCTTCATATTTTTTTCATATTTTCTCTCTTTTTAACTCTCTGTAGTGCATTCTCGGTCATCTACTCATTGAGAGATCTCATTGAATGTATCCCTCATTCAATTCAGTAATTCTCCCTTCACAGATGTCCAGTCTTTTACTACATAGATCTACTAAAGTCTTGTGTTTAGTGACATATTTTATAAGTTGACTTTATTGAGGTATAAAGTACATGCAATAAAATATACCCGTTTAAATGTGTGATTTGATGACAAATATTTATATTCATGTAACAGTCACTCCAATCAAGACATAGAACATTTCCTTCACACCAGGAAGTTCCCTCACTCTCCTTTGCAGTTCACCACTCTCAAGTCTAAAGCAAACACTAACATTAATCATATATCATAGATTACTTTTGGCTGATCTAGAATATGATGAGTATGCATGCTCAGTCGTGTCTGACTCTTTTGCAACCCATGGACTGTAGCTCACCAGGCTCCTTCCTTTGTCAATGGGATTTCCCAGCAAAGAATACTGAAGTGGATTGCCATTTCCTTTTCCAGGGGATCTTCCTGACACAGGGATATGGAAGCATACAATATGTAATCTTTTGTGTCTGATTAATCTTATGTAATCTTTCTTTTGTTCAGCTTACTGTTTTTTGAAATTCACACATGTTATTGACAGTATTAAAAATTTATTCCTTTTACTGCCAAGTAGTATTCCATATATGGCTATGCCAAAGTTTATCTGTCAACTAGTTTATGAACATTTAGATTGCTTCACACTTTTAGCTCTTACAAATAAAGCTGGTATGAATATTTGTATGCAAGTCTTTGTGTGGACATATATTTTCATTTCTATTGTGTGAATACCTCCAAATGGAATTGCTGAATCTTGACTAAGTTATATGTGTAACATCAAAGGAAACTGCCAAACTATTTAAAAAAGTGAAAAGAAGAGAAGCGAAAAGCAACAGAGAGAAGGAAAGATATACCCATTTGAATGCAGAGTTCCAAAGAATATCAAGGAAAGATAAGAAAGCCTTCCTTAGTGATCAATGCAAAGAAATAGATGAAAATAATAAAATGAGAAACACTAAAGATCTCTTCAAGATAATTAAACATACCAAGGGAATATTTCATGAAAAGATGGGCTCAATAAAGGACAGAAATGGTATGGACCTAACAGAAGCAGAAGATATTAAGAAGAGGTGGCAAAAATACACAGAAGAACTGAGAAGAACTGTACAAAAAAAAATCCTCATAACCCAGATAATCACGATGGTGTGATCACTCACCTAGAGCCAGACATCCTGGAATGTGAAGTCAAGTGGGCCTTAGAAAGCATCACACCGAACAAAGCTAGTGGAGGTGATGGAATTCCAGTTGAGCTGTTTCAAATCCTGGAAGATGATGCTGTGAAAGTGCTGCACTCAATATGCCATCACATTTGGAAAACTCAGCAGTG
>SJYX01012655.1:13533-45300 GCA_006410675.1 Oreotragus oreotragus | reverse complement strand
TTAAAAGACGCTTACTCCTTGGAAGGAAAGTTATGACCAACCTAGACAACATATTCAAAAGCAGAGACACTACTTTGCCAACAAAGGTCCGTCTAGTCAAGGCTATGGTTTTTCCAGTGGTCATGTATGGATGTGAGAGTTGGACTGTGAAGAAGGCTGATTGATGCTTTTGAACTGTGGTGCTGGAGATGACTCTTGAGAGTCCCTTGGACTGCAAGGAGATCCAACCAGTCCATCCTACAGGAGATCAGTCCTGGGTGTTCATTGGAAGGACTGATGCTGAGGCTGAAACTCCAATACTTTGGCCACCTCATGTGAAGAGTTGACTCATTGGAAAAGACCCTGATGCTGGGAGGGATTGGGGGCAGGAGGAGAAGAAGACAACAGAGGATGAGATGGCTGGATGGCATCACTGACTCGATGTAGATGAGTTTGGGTGAACTCTGGGAGTTGGTGATGGACAGGGAGGCCTAGAGTGCTGCGATTCATGGGGTCACAAAAAGTTGGACATGACTGAGTGACTGAACTGAACTGAAATGAACTGAACTAGATTTCACTTTGTGAAAGGGCTCCTCCAACTGAAAGATCATAAAAAAGGAACTGGCAGTCCTCTAGTCTATTTGATCAGTGTAGGCAATCAACCCAGATAGACTGATGCATCCAAATAGATTTTAAGAGGCCAGTTAGTGGCTTTGCTTGTCTTCACATTAGATGCTCACAAACTCAGCACACTAATTGCAAATCATCCCCTAGCGTTAAGTAGGCCCAAGTCTAATGACCTTTCTCATAACTCTGTCAGACCCCCAGCTTCTAAAACCCCAAAAAGAGTATTGAGTTTGGGGAATAGGACAAAAGTGGCGCATGAACAGTTCAAAAACTACTCAACTGAATTGGCTCAACATATACTTGAAAGGGGTCTTGTGCAAATTAGATGAGGTGCATTACTCTCAAAATGTGCAATAAATTGTCCCCAGTAGCCAGATTGTATGTTTTTATTTTCTGGTGTATCAAACTTGCTATGAAACAGGCACTCAAGAAAATGAAAGCTCAGCACTTCCTGAGCCTTCTCAAGTTAAGAAGTCTTACATAAGGACGCTGTATGAGTATGATCTTAAACACTAGCTGCTTTTAAAAAGTCCCAAAGATACTTGCATTTTTGCTTGTCATTCCTCCTCACTAAAAGCTTGAATTACAGGCATGATTATAAAATTGTCTTGATACCCAACTGCTAAGTATTTTATTTGACTCTCTGGGTTTCAACTAATTCACTTTCATTTCTCCGAGTTTCAGTGGCCTCAAAAATATAGCATAATTGAACTCACTCGGGTCTCTCTCCTTGATTGCATTTGGTTGCCTGGAAAACCAGGTCTTTTTCAAAACTGAGGTCTAAAATTGTTTTTATATTCTACTATCATAAAGCCAGAACATGGTGGGATTTTTGAAAAGTCATGCAAATAATTGAACTTATTTTAAATCATATCCAAAGAAGAAAAGTGGGCTTCTTTTTTAATTTTCATTTTCAAATTGATTCCACCTACTCAAATTTGTACTAAATTAATGCTTAATATTAAATTGAAGCTGTTGCCCAAGTTACAACATAAGGACAATCTTGCCCATTTCCTTCCCACTGTATAGAGCCTTCAAATCTGCTCCTGTCCTCTCCCCAACTTGATCAAGGTGACGCAATAGCTATCTTTCTTTGGTGGTCCTGTCTCAGTGTCTTTTCTGGGTCCCAAATAGACATTCTTGTTATCTAGACTATATAACCAAAACATTTGAAAAAGAAGAGTGGAGAAAAGCTAAACACAAGATGTTATCAATGTTAGGATTATATATAATGGTGGGTCGTGGGTATGACTGGAGGAGCAGAAATTGGGAACAGTGAGGTGGGAAGCAGGACTGGGAACTAGTGTGAAAGATGAGCTGGTGTCAGGAGGCAGGTGTGCAAATACATATCACACAGGTCAGTGTATAGAATCCGTCTTAGTCTTTTTGAGTATCTATAACAAAGTGTCAGAGATGGAGTAGCTTACAAAAAACATGAATTTGTTTCTCATAATTCTAGTGTTCAAGACCAGGGTGCCAGCATCCCTGAGTGAGGACCCTCTTCCAGGTAACAGACTTTTCAGTGTACCTTCCCATGGTGAAGAGGGATATGGAGCCTTTGTGCAGTATTTTTGTAAGGGCTCTAGTTGATTCATAAGGGCTCCACTCTCATGACCTAAGAACCTCCCAAAGATCCCACTTCCTAATAATATCACATTGGGCCTTAGGATTTTAACACATGAATTCTGAGGGCACACATGCATTCAGACATACGCATTTCAGACATCATTCACAAACTGTTTATTGAGCACCTAATATTTGCCAAGGACTCTTCTAAGTGCCTGGGATATAGCAATAAACCAGAGAGACAAAAAGCTCCTGCTGGTCTGGAGTTTGAATTCTAGTGCCAATCTGATACCATTTTATCATTAACTGCTTTTGCTTTGTCCTTTCATGTCTATTTCCACTGCCCTAGTTTAGTCCCAAATACTAACCACCTGTCGAGGTAGTAGCAACTATCTTTTAACTAGTTTCCCTGTCTCCAGGTTAATGTCCTTGAAACCCACCCTCCTTATTATAAACAAATTAATCTTTCTAAGGCATATCTCTAAGCGTGTTCTTCTCTGCTCTAAAACTTTCAGTAGTGTCTCACTGTTTTGAATTAATTCTGCAACTCTTCAGCTTAGTGTTTAAGACCATTCACAACATGCCCCCAATTTGCCTTTCTAGCCTTGTCCCATACCACTCACCTCTACTACCTTAACATTTCAGCCACTCTTTGCTTTCTTAACTCCATTTCTTTGCCTGCCTTAGTCCCTTTGACTTGAATGCCTTTCTTCCCACAAACAATCCCGCATGTCCAAATGATACCTTCCAGGTTTAACTGGCACTAACTTGGATACTCACAGATAACCTGTATACTCTTCTCCTCCAGCCACTCTTGGTTTTGCTCAGCTTTCTCTCCAGAATCAGATCTCAGAGCAGGGGCTGGGGCCTCCACTCCTGCTGCACGTGCAGCACTCCATGGTGACCTAGTTGACTTTCAAGTACCACTTTCCCTGGTTACCTGCACTGTCCTAGTGAACAGACTTTGTCCTGGGTTCCTACTCCCTCTCCTTTTCTGCCATATGCGGTCACCAACAAACTTCACATCTTGTACTTGAGACTCAAAATGACAATGATAACCTTGGCTTCATGTACCAACTCCACCATTTTCCTTGCCTCTGTCTTGTTTCATTGGTCAATTGCTAAAACAGTTAGGTATGGGGAATTATACTCAGGCATTTGGCATTTGTCTATATAAAAAAGTAGAAGCAGTGTATGTATAGAACTGACCCTCAGTGCCAAAACTTTAAAATGTCAGATAGCTCACCTTCCTCTACCCAAATCTGGTCATTGTCCCAAGCTGTCCAGAATCTAGGAAGCTCTCCAGAATCCACCACATCCTGTAGTTACTGGTGTCAGCATTTAGATGGTGATTCATGCTTGCTGCCCTGTGGATAGATATTTTCAACCATAGCTCTTGGTTTGGTGGATCCCTAAAAGCCACAACAGTTTTGACTTGTAAAATACTCATAATAAAACACCATGTGAGAAGACTCTTAAAATGATGATAGGTAACATTCATTGAATGTTTATTGTATGCCAGGAATTGTGTCAAGCACTTTCTCTGTGTTATCTCAATTCTTACAACAACACTGCAAGGCAGGAACTGCACTATTTTTGTCCTCATTTTACAAATGAGAAAACTGAAGCACATAGAAATATAGTATTTGGTTGGCCAATAAGTTCATTCGGATTTTTCCATTTACTGTAATGGAAAAATCCAAACAAACATTTTAGCCAACCGGGGCGGGGGAATCACATAGCCAATAAACAGCAGAAAACCTGACATCTGTGGGTTGTGTTCCTACAGTTATCACCCCCTAAGGTATTAACTCCAAATGCCTTTATCTAGCTAGATTTCAGAGCTCTTGGCTTACATTTCCTCTCACTCTAATTTCTGATTACTATTGGACAAGAACTTTTCCCTTTAACTGATCTAATCATTCCCATCTGGAGAATAGTATGTCTTCAATTTGGGAGGTCCTTCTTTTATTCTCCACTATTCTTTGTCCTTCACTCTTTTAAAAACACACTTCCAAATTCACCTTTCTGGGAAGCCTTACCTGAGCTATTCCAGCTCCATTATTTAGCCCAGAAAATCTATCAAGAAACTCAGAAGTATCAAAATATCAGTAACCAGTGTACAATATCATTCAAAGAGCTGTCCTTCTAGAAGCCAAGGAGCATTTAAAATTTTTTTCACCCAACAAATATTTATTAGAGGCCTACTATGTATGAGACGCAATTTTAGACTTTGAGAATTACCATAGTGAGCAATTCTTGCCTCTGGCAAGCTAATATTATGGGTGAGGAAACAATGAACAAAATAAACAGGTGGATGTTATAGTATGCTAGATGGAAGTGTGTATTAAGGAGAAGAATAAAGCAAGGGAAAGGAATAGGGAGTATTCAAGGTCAAAAAACATTGCATTTATTAATAGAGTGGGCAAGGGAGATTTCACTGAGAAGAGGGTTTGATGCAATTCTGATAAAGACCTGAATTGACTCACCTGACATTCACCTCTAGATACTTGCTAGTTGAGTAGCAAAGGGGATCAAATAAAAGCTTTCTAATCAATTTGACTCTTTTAATCTCAATCATAAACAGAGAAAATATTTAATATGTATTCATCACAGCCTCCACCATATTTTCTCCTTTTCAAAACTATTTGGACTGTCTACAGCAGAGCCTCACTTGAAGAGGTAATACAGCAGCATGGACCTTCTGGTTAGACCAGCTTGTGTTCTTGTCTCTTATTTGCTGTGTGACTTTGAGACAAATCACTTAGATCAGCATATCCTGCAAAATGGGGATATAATAGTCATCTCAGAGGATTGTTGGCATGATTCAAGAGGATGAGGCAAGGCATGTGACACATTTAACATGGTGTTCACAGAAGTTGGGTGGCTGGGAAAACTGTTGGGCTTTGTCAGCAATATATAAATGTACTGGTGGCCAAAAAACCCTAAAACAGACATTAGATCCTGGTTTCTCAGCCTCCACCAGGAAAAGTAACTCAGTCATTGTTCCATATTGAAAGTAGATTTTATAATGGTTGTTAGGTTCAACTGTTTATACAAAAGTGAAAAGTGAAAGTCACTCAGTCGTGTGTGACTCTTTGTGACTCTATGCAGTATATAGTCCGTGGAATTCTCCAGGCCAGAATCCTGGAGTGGGTAACCTTTTCTCGTCTCCAGGGGATCTTTCCAATCCAGGGATCAAACCCAGGTCTCCCACATTGCAGGCGGATTTGTTACCAGCTGAGCCACCAGGGAAGCCCAAGAATACTGAAGTGGGTAGCCTATCTCTTCTCCAGTGGATCTTCCCGACCCAGGAATTGAACTAGAGTCTCCTGCATTGCAGGCAGATTCTTTACCAATGGAGCTGAGGGGAAAGCAGTTGTAGAGCAACAAATCAACCAAAGAGCTGAGGGGAAAACAATAACACTAGTGAAAAATAGTTACTTCAATGGCTATCTGGAGATGTGGACAGAAATTCTCTTTAGAGGGAAGGCCTTCAACAAAGCTGGAAAGTGAGTTATTCTGGTATGTGACTCAATGCCAGAAATATTTAAATTAATAAGGATGCATTTCTTGCTTAATTTGAGTGGATATTTTTCTGTTTTTAATGACAATTATTTGTAGGTGGAAAATACATCAAAAATATGCATCTGATCTAGGGAAAATGAACCTTACTTTTGAACATCTAAACAAATTTGTTTTGAATCTCAGTGAAAACAAATTTGTTATGGAGTTGACACCTAATATGCTATATTACAGCCTCAAGTCTATTTTTTTAGACAAATAATAAGCCCATTAAACAGAAGTACAGAAGAGAAACATTGACATACTCTTCACTTCACATTGAGTAAGTACATGATCCAAAATTAGTGCTATTTGAGTCCTGAGTTTCCATAAATCTTTTACATGTTTTCAAAGCTGCTGAAAAGTTTTTCAAGAGGATTTAAAAAATAAGGTGACTCAGAGAGAAAAAGAAAGAGATCTAGGAATTAGATCTCTGTTTCAGCCAACTTGGCTGCTCTTCACCAAAGACCTGTATATATAAATACACCAGATTACATCCTAATTGCTGCATTCTACTAGCAAACAAGTAGGAAAAAAAAGCCAGTAAAATGACTTGTCCTTTAGAATTTCCTTCATGGGGCATAATCATTTCATTTTTTGTTCCTCATACCATTTGGATCTTCTCTTCTTCTGAGATACTTGTGATACTGTATCTTCCAGCAGAATCTCAACTTCTCTTGCCATGCTTCAGACCCAGGTGCCCACAAAAGAATAGTTGGAGGGCACTGATACTTTGAAGGAAAAGAATATACTCTGTGGTTTTGTGGTTTTCTTTCTCTGATAGGCTCTACACTATCACTATAGATGCTTCTCTACCCATATTCCTTTCCCCAATCTGCCTACTCTTAGACTCTACACACGCTTCTCTGCCTACTCTTAGAATCTACATGCTCTTCTCTTCTTCTCCCAACTTTCTATCACCTTATCACGGTCCTCCTCAGCCCTAGGCTTTTCTTCTCTCCATAATAACCCACGCACATGACTCTCCACTCTGGCTTTAGCAAAAATCTCAACAACAGTCTTCTGAGTCAAAAGTCTTTCTCCAACCACCAACTCTACATCACCCATGTCAGTGGTCTTCAGTCATCTCAAAATCAAGCTTATTCCAATTTTAATCTATTGTCATTTCCTCTAATCTGTGCCCTTTTTCTGGAGAAGGAAATGGCAACCCACTCCAGTACTCTTGCCTGGAAAATCCCATGGACGGAGGAACCTGGTAGCATTTCTTTTCCATGGGGATGGTCTTGATCCCTGTCTCCTGTACAATGTCATGAACCTCCATCTGTAGTTCACTCAGGCACTCTGTCTATCAGATCTAATCCTTTGAATCTATTTCTCATTTCCACTGCATAATTGTAAGGGATTTACATCATACCTGAATGGTCTAGTGGTTTTCCCCACTTTCTTCAATTAAATCTGAATTTGGCATAAGGAGCCAAAGTAAAAACAACACCCAGTTGTGGATGTGACTGGAGATAGAAGCAAAGTCTGATGCTGGAAATAGCAATATTCTTTAGGAACCTGGAATGTTAGGTCCATGAATCAAGGCAAATCAGAAGTGGTCAAATGAAATGGTAAAAGTGAATGCTGACATTTTAGAAATCAGTGAACTAAAATGGACTGGAATGGGTGAATTTAACTCAGATGACCATTTTATCTACTACTGTGGGCAGGAATCCCTTAGAAAAAATGGAGTAGCCATCATAGTCAACAAAACAGTCCAAAATGCAGTATTTAGATGCAATCTCAAAAACGACAGAATGATCTCTATTCATTTCCAAGGCAAACCATTCAATATCACAGTAATCCAAGTCTATGCCCCAAACAGTAATGCTGAAGAAGCTGAAGTTGAATGGTTCTATGAACACCTACAAGACCTTTTAGAACTAACACCCAAAAAAGATGTCCTCTTCATTTAGGGAACTGGAATGCAAAAGTAGGAAGTCAAGAAACACCTGGAGTAACAGGCAAATTTGGCCTTGGAGTACAGAATGAAGCAGGGCAAAGGCTAATAGAGTTTTGCCAAGGGAACACTCTGGGATAGCAAATACCCTCTTCCAACATCACAAGACTCCCCACATGGAAATCACCAGATGTTCAACACCAAAATCAAATTGATTATATTGCTTGCAGCCAAATATGGAGAAGCTCTATACAGTCAACAAAAGCAAGACCAGGAGCTGACTGTGGCTCAGATAATGAACTCCTTATTGCCAAATTCAGACTTAAATTGAAGAAAGTAGGGAAAACCACTAGACGTTATTTCCTTTAGACAAAGATAAAGAAGGTTGCAGTAACGTAGATCGAGAGATTGTCAAGAGATGAAATTCTATGTGGTCCTTATAATGAACTTCCCTATAGGTTCATGGAAATAAATCTCAAGAAATGTGTCAAGTTTGGATCATTCAGTAGGTCTTAGTGGTGCGTGAAATTCTGCATAACTAATAAGTTTCCAGGTGATGCCAATGAAAGTTCATTCTCTCTATAGCATGAGTCAATAAGGAGATCTAACTTAATGGAGTGGTTAAGGATGACACCACCCTTATGACAGAAAGTGAAGAGGAGCTAAGAAGCCTCTTGATGAAAGTGAAAGAGGAGAGCCAAAAAGTTGGCTTAAAGCTCAACATTCAGAAAATGAAGATCATGGCATCCGGTCCCATCACTTCATGGGAAATAGATGAGGAAACAGATGTCTGACTCTTTGCAACCCCATGGACTGCAGCCTACCAGGCTCCTCCGCCCATGGGATTTTCGAGGCAAGAGCACTGGAGTGGGGCGCCACCACCTTCTCGAGACCCCCTCTTAGAGGTAGCTCCCCACACTAGGGCTTTCCTTTTCTACCGCCGCCCTTACCTGTCTGCCTCGGCACTGGTGAGGAGAAGCCGCAATCGCCCTTCTGTCCTGTCTGCTTCTGTCACTGGCATGTGAGCTGCGAAGGTGACGTGTCTGCTGCTGTTCACCCCTGGTGCTGAGTCCAGTGACCAGTAAACAGTGATGCTGAGTAAAGGAGTGTGTATTTTTCAGATCATTATTTCTAGTAGGTACATAGTATCCACTGCACAAATGTAACCTAATTAACTTAACCACTGGCTTATTGGATATATTTGTTCCCAGTTTTTCATCACACTGAACCATGGGAAATAATCTGAATGACTATTGAGAAATTGCTGACTAGATTAGGGAGTACTATGCAGGCATCACTTCATAGGAAACAGATGGGGAAACAGTGGAAACAGTGTCAGACTTTATTTTTGGGGGCTCCAAAATCACTGCAGATGGTGACTGCAGCCATGAAATTAAAAGACACTTACTCCTTGGAAGAAAAGTTATGACCAACCTAGATAGCATATTCAAAAGCAGAGACATTACTTTGCCGACTAAGGTCCGTCTAGTCAAGGCTATGGATTTTCCTGTGATCATGTATGGATGTGAGAGTTGGACTGTGAAGGCTGAGCGCCGAAGAATGGATGCTTTTGAACTGTGGTGTCAGAGAAGACTCTTGAGAGTCCCTTGGACTGCAAGGAGATCCAACCAGTCCATTCTGAAGGAGATCAGCCCTGGGATTTCTTTGGAAGGAATGATGTTAAAGCTGAAACTCCAGTACTTTGGCCACCTCATGCGAAGAGTTGACTCATTGGAGAAAACTCTGATGCTGGGAGGAATTGGGGGCAGGAGGAGAAGGGGATGACAGAGGATGAGATGGCTGAATGGCATCACGGACTCGATGGACGTGAGTCTGAGTGAACTCCGGGAGTTGGTGATGGACAGGGAGGCCTGGCGTGCTGCGATTTATGGGGTCGTAAAGAGTCGGACACGACTGAGCAACTGAACTGAACTGAAAGAAGGCTGAGCGCCAAAGAATTGATGCTTTTGAACTGTGGTGTTGGAGAAGACTCTTGAGAGTCCCTTGGACTGCAAGGAGATCCAACCAGTCCATCCTACAGGAGATCAGTCCTGGGTGTTTATTGGAAGGACTGATGTTGAAACTGAAACTCCAATACTTTGACCACCTAATGCGAAGTGCTGACCCTTTGGAAAAGACCCTGATGCTGGGAGGGAATGGGAACAGGAGGAGAAGGGGACAACAGGATGAGATGGCTGGATAGCATTAGTGTTATACAAAATTTAATCAAAAAAGGGGGGGGCGTGCTTCCTTGGTAGCTCAGCTGGTAAAGAATCCACCTGCAATGCAGGTGACTCCGGTTCATTCCTGGGTCAGGAAAATCCCCTGGAGAATGGATAGGTTACCCTCTCCAGTATTCTTGGGCTTCTCTGGTGGCTCAGCTGGTAATGAATCTGCCTGCAATATATGAGACCCATGTGGGAGACCTGGGTTCAGTCCCTGGGTTGGGAAGATCCCCTGGAGAAGGGAATAGCTGCCTACTCCAGTATTCCAACCTGGAGAATTTCATGGATTATACAGTCCATGGGGTCACAAAAGAGTCAGACACGACTTAAGTGACTTTCATTCTTACTTTCACAATGGCTTAGAACTTCCTAAATTTGAGCAAAGACATGGATATCCAAATACAAGATCAATGAACTTCAAGAAGACTAAACTCAAAGAGACCCAAAATGTCTTACAATCAATTGTCAAGGGGGGAAGGGGGGAGGGGGATTCAGGATTGGGAGCTCGTATACACCCGTGGTGGATTCATGTCAATGTATGGCAAAACCAATACGGTATTGTAAAGTAAAATAAAGTAAAAATAAAATTTAAAAAAAAAGAGAGAGAGAATCTTAAAAGCAGCAAAAGAAAAAGTGACTTTTTATGTACAAGAGATCCTCAATAAGAGTATAGGTAGATTTTCCAGCAGAAACCATGGAGGCAGAAGGTAGCAACATGACATATTTAAAATATTGAAAGGAAAAAAATTGTCAGCTGAGCATTCTATTCAGTGCTTCACAGGTGACGCCATTGGTAAAGAACCTGCCTGCCAATGCAGGAGACATAAGAGACACAGGTTCAATCCATGGGCTGGGAAGATCCCCTGGAGGAGGGCCTGGCTATCCACTCCAGTATTCTTGCCTGGAGCATCCCATGGACAGAGGAGTCTGGTGGGCTACAGTCCATGGGATTGCAAATAGTCAGACACGACTGAAGAGACTTGGCACGCAAGCAGAGCATTCATACCCAACAAAACTCTTCTTCTAAAAAGAAGGCATGGGATTTCCCTGGCAGTCCAGTGGTTAAGACTCCAAGTTTCCACTGCAGGAGGTATGGGTTTGATCCCTGATTGGGGAACTAAGATACTGCATGCCATGCAGATGATGGGGAAAAAAAGAAGGTAGAGAAATTAAGACACTCCCAGATTTTTAAAAAAAAAAAAAAACTGAGGGAGTTCATCACCACTAGATTTGTCTTGCAAGAAATGTTAAAGGAAATCCTTCAAATTGAAATGAAAGAACACTTAAGGATAATTTGAAATCATATGAAAATATAAAGATCTTTGGTAAAGGCAAGCATGTGGACAAATATAAAAACCAGTATTTTTGTAACTTTAGTTTGTAACTCCACTCTTCTTATTTTCTGTAAGATTTAAAGATTTAAATGCATTAAAAATGATAAATCTATGTTAATTGGTATATATTAATTTGATGCCAATAATATAAAGTAGAGAAGAGCCGCACTGTAATGGAGTGGTTTTTGTATGTGATTAAAGTTAAGTTAGTAACAATTTAAAATAGATATCTCTAACTTTAGGTTATTTATTATATTAATCCCTATGATAACCACAAAGAGTATATCTATTGAATATAAACAAAAGAAAATGAAAAGAGAATCAAAATGTGCCATTACAAAGAAATAACAAAGCACAAAAGAAGGCAGTAAGGAAAGAGATGAGGACCAAAAAGAGGCATAAGTAAGCTCTTACTATCAGTAACTACTTTACATGGTTAAAATGGTTAAAAGTATATATATATATATATGTTATGTATATTTTACCACAAATTTTAAAAATTGGGAGACAAAAAAATCACATCCAAAAGAGAGTGATAAACTGAACTGAAGTCAATCAATACAGGAGTGACGGGAATCAAAGTTTATGAAATAGAACAAGAGATGAATATAACACGAAATCAGATTGGTGGAGGTAGTTGGACACGAGTGGGGGAATTTGGATTTTTGCTGCAGGTAAATAGGAATCAAATAGAAGTTTTTATGCAAAGGAATAGCCTGATGGAATCAGTGTTTTAGGAACATGGAGATGCCGTACTATAGCAGGGGCCTGGTAAGGGGTGCTGTAGTGATGGCAGTTGAAGTCATGAAAGTAAGTGAAAGTGAAAGTGTTAGACACTCAGTCGTGTCTGACTCTTTGCAACCCCATGGACTCTGTGCATGGAATTCTCCAGGCAAGAATATTGGAATGGGTTGCCGTTTCCTTCTCCAGGGGATCTTCCCAACCCAGGAATCAAACCCAGGTCTCCAACAATGCAGGCGGATTCTTTACCATTTGAGTCCCCAGTGCTGTGCTGTGTTGTGCCTAATCAGCTGTGTCTGTCTCTTTGTGACCCCATGGACTGTAGCCAGCAAGGCTTCTTTGTCCATGGAGATTCTCCAGGCAAGAATACTGGAGTGGGTTGCCATGCCACCAGGGAAGCCCCAGTAAGTAAAGACAGAGGGGAGAAAAATTGTAATCAAGATATCTTCTACTCCTGAAAGAAACCGAGCATGCTCCTACTTCAGGATCTTTGTACTTGCTATTACCCCAGCATAGACCTGGATTCAATCCCTGGGTTGTGAAGATCTCCTGGAGAAGAAAATAGCAACTCACTCCAATATTCTTGCCAGAAAATCCTATGGACAGAGAAGCCTGGTGGACTACAGTCCATGGGATCTCAAGAGTCGGACACAATACAGCAACTAAACCACCACCACCATTATTTCACTTGGGTAGCTGTACAAATATCACCTAATAAATGAAGACACACACAAACACCCCACCAAACATATCATTTGTCCCGCCTCCAGAACTCTCTTTCACCAATGATTCTTTTTTAATGCCTGAGGGAAAAGACTGCTCACATTGAGTGAGCCTTGAGTCAGTCAAATGAAGTCAAGCTCTGCATGTGGGAATTTCCAGAAAACTGCCAGGCAGCTCAAATAATAATTACAATTCTCTAAAAACAGGGCTTTATGGGGGAACTTTTAAGCCTATTTTGCCTCCTCCGGTGGCTGCCCGATTGCCAGTTTTTGCAACTACCATAATTGTGAAGCTATTAGTTTTTAAAGCTACCACTGAGCTGGGAAGAGAGCAAGTTAAAATACCATAAAGCTCATGGTTCTTACTGAGATTCAGCCATTTTTCTTGAATAAATAGTTCTTGGATTGTTGAAAGACTTTGGTTAATTTCCAGAGTTCTGAAAAAATTGATTTTGAATATTTTTCTTGTGTTCTTGTCACATTAAGAACTAGGGATTAGATTTGCTAACATTCTTACTCTAACAATCCAAAACTGCTTTCTTATAGCTGCTTTAATCCTAAACTATGTCATTCTAAACAAGAACCATGTATCACCAAACCCTTATATACCACTCACAGCCAAATTGTGAAGCTATTAGTTTTTAAAGCTACCACTGAGCTGGGAAGAGAGCAAGTTAAAATACCATAAAGCTCATGGTTCTTACTGAGATTCAGCCATTTTTCTTGAATAAATAGTTCTTGGATTGTTGAAAGACTTTGGTTAATTTCCAGAGTTCTGAAAAAATTGATTTTGAATATTTTTCTTGTGTTCTTGTCACATTAAGAACTAGGGATTAGATTTGCTAACATTCTTACTCTAACAATCCAAAACTGCTTTCTTATAGCTGCTTTAATCCTAAACTATGTCATTCTAAACAAGAACCATGTATCACCAAACCCTTATATACCACTCACAGCCATGTATATCACATTATTAGTTATACACACACATAGAGTTTTCACTTCATTCTATCAACAGTCAAGTGGATTGGGGTAAAAAAGAGAGGAACTTGAAAATTTAGCTGACTTCCTACCTGGGAATATCTTGAACATCCCATCCAGGTTGATAACTATCCAAACCATGAAAACCAGTGCTGGCACGCGTGCCTCAGGGCTTAAAGGTCATGATTGGCTTAATGAAAATTGACTACAAACTAAAGAGAGTCATGAGCAGCTGCTTTAAAAAAATGACATTCTATATACTAAAATTTCTATTTTTATGTTTATTTTTTCATAATTTGATTCAACATGATTTTATAGAATATAGTTTCAAACAATGTAAACATGTAACTACTCTTCTCACTGTAGTAGGGTTATTTCCAATGCCTGCTTGATTTAATGTGACGATGCTTTCTCCTGCCTTGAGTAAAATGCTCCTTTTAATTCACTCTAGGGACACATTTTTGGGGAATGCATTTGAACCTTCAGAGGAACTTGACAAAAAAAAAAACTATATCTGTATCTACATTTATATAACTTTCAGACTTTCTTCTAAGATACAATTAGGCAACTGATCAGAGGAATGACTCTCTTTAACAATGTCCATCTATAGTAGAGAAAAGGGGTCTTGAAGACCCTCATGCTCTGAAAAAAAAAAAAAAAACTGAGGGAGTTCATCACCACTAGATTTGTCTTGCAAGAAATGTTAAAGGAAATCCTTCAAATTGAAATGAAAGAACACTTAAGGATAATTTGAAATCATATGAAAATATAAAGATCTTTGGTAAAGGCAAGCATGTGGACAAATATAAAAACCAGTATTTTTGTAACTTTAGTTTGTAACTCCACTCTTCTTATTTTCTGTAAGATTTAAAGATTTAAATGCATTAAAAATGATAAATCTATGTTAATTGGTATATATTAATTTGATGCCAATAATATAAAGTAGAGAAGAGCCGCACTGTAATGGAGTGGTTTTTGTATGTGATTAAAGTTAAGTTAGTAACAATTTAAAATAGATATCTCTAACTTTAGGTTATTTATTATATTAATCCCTATGATAACCACAAAGAGTATATCTATTGAATATAAACAAAAGAAAATGAAAAGAGAATCAAAATGTGCCATTACAAAGAAATAACAAAGCACAAAAGAAGGCAGTAAGGAAAGAGATGAGGACCAAAAAGAGGCATAAGTAAGCTCTTACTATCAGTAACTACTTTACATGGTTAGAATGGTTAAAAGTATATATATATATATATGTTATGTATATTTTACCACAAATTTTAAAAATTGGGAGACAAAAAAATCACATCCAAAAGAGAGTGATAAACTGAACTGAAGTCAATCAATACAGGAGTGACGGGAATCAAAGTTTATGAAATAGAACAAGAGATGAATATAACACGAAATCAGATTGGTGGAGGTAGTTGGACACGAGTGGGGGAATTTGGATTTTTGCTGCAGGTAAATAGGAATCAAATAGAAGTTTTTATGCAAAGGAATAGCCTGATGGAATCAGTGTTTTAGGAACATGGAGATGCCGTACTATAGCAGGGGCCTGGTAAGGGGTGCTGTAGTGATGGCAGTTGAAGTCATGAAAGTAAGTGAAAGTGAAAGTGTTAGACACTCAGTCGTGTCTGACTCTTTGCAACCCCATGGACTCTGTGCATGGAATTCTCCAGGCAAGAATATTGGAATGGGTTGCCGTTTCCTTCTCCAGGGGATCTTCCCAACCCAGGAATCAAACCCAGGTCTCCAACAATGCAGGCGGATTCTTTACCATTTGAGTCCCCAGTGCTGTGCTGTGTTGTGCCTAATCAGCTGTGTCTGTCTCTTTGTGACCCCATGGACTGTAGCCAGCAAGGCTTCTTTGTCCATGGAGATTCTCCAGGCAAGAATACTGGAGTGGGTTGCCATGCCACCAGGGAAGCCCCAGTAAGTAAAGACAGAGGGGAGAAAAATTGTAATCAAGATATCTTCTACTCCTGAAAGAAACCGAGCATGCTCCTACTTCAGGATCTTTGTACTTGCTATTACCCCAGCATAGACCTGGATTCAATCCCTGGGTTGTGAAGATCTCCTGGAGAAGAAAATAGCAACTCACTCCAATATTCTTGCCAGAAAATCCTATGGACAGAGAAGCCTGGTGGACTACAGTCCACGGGATCTCAAGAGTCGGACACAATACAGCAACTAAACCACCACCACCATTATTTCACTTGGGTAGCTGTACAAATATCACCTAATAAATGAAGACACACACAAACACCCCACCAAACATATCATTTGTCCCGCCTCCAGAACTTTCTTTCACCAATGATTCTTTTTTAATGCCTGAGGGAAAAGACTGCTCACATTGAGTGAGCCTTGAGTCAGTCAAATGAAGTCAAGCTCTGCATGTGGGAATTTCCAGAAAGCTGCCAGGCAGCTCAAATAATAATTACAATTCTCTAAAAACAGGGCTTTATGGGGGAACTTTTAAGCCTATTTTGCCTCCTCCGGTGGCTGCCCGATTGCCAGTTTTTGCAACTACCATATTGTGAAGCTATTAGTTTTTAAAGCTACCACTGAGCTGGGAAGAGAGCAAGTTAAAATACCATAAAGCTCATGGTTCTTACTGAGATTCAGCCATTTTTCTTGAATAAATAGTTCTTGGATTGTTGAAAGACTTTGGTTAATTTCCAGAGTTCTGAAAAAATTGATTTTGAATATTTTTCTTGTGTTCTTGTCACATTAAGAACTAGGGATTAGATTTGCTAACATTCTTACTCTAACAATCCAAAACTGCTTTCTTATAGCTGCTTTAATCCTAAACTATGTCATTCTAAACAAGAACCATGTATCACCAAACCCTTATATACCACTCACAGCCACGTATATCACATTATTAGTTATATACACACATAGAGTTTTCACTTCATTCTATCAACAGTCAAGTGGATTGGGGTAAAAAAGAGAGGAACTTGAAAATTTAGCTGACTTCCTACCTGGGAATATCTTGAACATCCCATCCAGGTTGATAACTATCCAAACCATGAAAACCAGTGCTGGCACGCGTGCCTCAGGGCTTAAAGGTCATGATTGGCTTAATGAAAATTGACTACAAACTAAAGAGAGTCATGAGCAGCTGCTTTAAAAAAATGACATTCTATATACTAAAATTTCTATTTTTATGTTTATTTTTTCATAATTTGATTCAACATGATTTTATAGAATATAGTTTCAAACAATGTAAACATGTAACTACTCTTCTCACTGTAGTAGGGTTATTTCCAATGCCTGCTTGATTTAATGTGACGATGCTTTCTCCTGCCTTGAGTAAAATGCTCCTTTTAATTCACTCTAGGGACACATTTTTGGGGAATGCATTTGAACCTTCAGAGGAACTTGACAAAAAAAAAAACCTATATCTGTATCTACATTTATATAACTTTCAGACTTTCTTCTAAGATACAATTAGGCAACTGATCAGAGGAATGACTCTCTTTAACAATGTCCATCTATAGTAGAGAAAAGGGGTCTTGAAGACCCTCATGCTCTGATCCCATAAGCTACTGCCTTGAGGAATAATAAATTCAGCCAATTAAAAGGGAAATAGTATGAGCGAAATGAAAAGTGTTCTTTGAGCTCTTACAAATGATTTGCCTTCATACTGGTTTTGAACTCCTAGCAATGCGAGACCTCTTTAAGTTCTTCAAAATTTATAAATTACTTTTCCAAAAAATCAAAAATATCTGGAGTTGGAAGAAACATTAGTGATCATATAGTCTTATCCAGTTTACTGTCCAATACTTGAAATTCCTCTATGTCTGCCTATTGATTTTTAAATCTCTGCTCATTTCTAGTGATGGGGAAGCTCACTATCTCCTGAGACAAATTTTTCTCACTTTGAATGGTACTGAACATTGATAAATTGTCTTTTTTATATTGAGTTGAATCCAGTTTCCACGAAACCTACACACATACACATACAGATGTGCACAGTGATTCTGGTTTACTCTTTAGAGAAATAAAGAAGGTATCTAGCTCTCTTCCCATAGTTGTAATTCACCAAAGTCTTATCTTCTGCAAACAAAACATTACTCATTCTATTTTTAAAAATATTAAATAATTTTAACTGGAGGATAATTACCTTACAAAATTGTGGTTGTTTTTGCCATACATGGACATGAATCAGCAATGGGTGTACATGTGTCTCCCCATCCTCAAGCCCCCTCCCACCTCCCCTGCACTCCATCCCTCTGGGTTGCCATAGAGCACCAGCTTTGAATGCCTTGCTTCATGCATCAAACTTGCACTGATCATCTATTTCACATATGGTAATATATACAAGACATTCTTTAACTATATCTCTCAAGCCCAGCCTGTTTCACTGTACTGTAAGTCCAAGTATGTTGGTAGATGTTTAAGCAGCTCTCTAGGGGAAGGAGTTTGGCATGGGAGGCAGATTTGTACATTTACCAGTTTCTGTGGTAAAAAAAATATTCCCATTATGACCTATCATCATGATGATACTGGATGGCAGAGATATACATAATCACTGCTAGTGAACTGATGCAAGTCACCTCCAGCACACCACTGGTCTTTGCCCCCTTCTTCCCTGCTCAGGCCCTTGGAGTTAGCTCTGGATCAGGGAATATGGTATCATGGCAGTCATATGTACATATCCCACTTTCTTGTACAAAAGTAGGCTTTCTGCATTCTCCATCTTTCCCTCTCTGTAAATGTGTATAAATCCTTTAGTTCTTTGCTAGATCAGAAAACAGTTGTAAAGTTACAATGTCTTCATCAGAAGATTGGCAATTAAGTAGTGTGTTCTCTAGTGATCAGAAAGATTTAATGTGGCTCTCTGAACTAACATTACCTATATGTCATGGACAATCTACTACAAGAAATTTTGCCTGAGTCTATAGGCGGAAGTAGATTTGGGGTATATATAATTCATTTTTGCTAAAGACATAGTTAATTTCATATGCATCCTGTTCTTTAGTCCTCATTCTTCAGAAAGCAACTCTCAGCTTTTCATCATCTAGGCTCAGAACTCCAAACTCCAGCTTGCTGGTGCCAGTAACACAGATCTGGCTCACATTACTGTCTGGGAAGTAACATTTCGATTTGGTCAGGTATGCAACTGACTCTGCTCTCTTACATGAAAGTCTTGATAGGTCACCTTTTAAGACTCTCTTGATAACATGTTTCTGTCATCCAGTGGCTTGAGGTGCCTTACTAAAGGTGACTCAATCAGTAAAGAATTCGCCTGCAATGCAGGAGACTGCCTTCAGTTCAGGAGACCAGGGTTTGATCCCTGTGGGGAAGATCCCTTGGAGAATGAAATGGTAACCCTCTGCAGTAGTCTTACCTGGGAAATCCCATAGACAGAGAAGCATGGTGGCCTACAGTTTATGGGGTCACAAGAGTTGGACACGACTTAGTGACTAAGCCACCACCACCACTGAAAATACAAATGGGATTTTATTAATAAATACACATCCAGGTGTTCAGAGGAGAGCTGTTGCTGTTGCTGTTCAGTCGTTAAGTCGTGTCTGACTCTTTGTGACTCCATGCACCGCAGCATGCCAGGCTTCCCTGTCATTCACTATCTCCCAGATTTTGCCCAAACTCTCATGTCCATTGAGTTGGTGATGCCATCCAACCATCTCATCCTCTGTTGCCCCCTTCCCCCACTGCCCTCAGTCTTTCCCAGCACCAGGGTCTTTTCCAATAAGTGGGCTCTTTGCATCAAGTAGCCAAAGTATCGGAGCTTCAGCATCAGTCCCTCCAAATCAGGGTTGATTTCCTTTAGGGTTGACTGGTTTGATCCATCTGTTCAGAGGACAATGGATCTGCCAAAACAGAACCTAGAGGCAAGGTGCGCCCATGGTTTAACCTTTTATTCCAGCTGCTTGGGAAATTGTGTTACGCTCTTCTCATCTAGCCTCATGGCCCAGGGATCCTTGGGATTCATTTCTTTTGACTTTTTCTTGTCCTGCTGAGAAACAAACTGGTAGAATTAGGTAAAAAGAGACTGTTCTCAGTCAAGTAAGATTTTCCGAGTTAAAATAGTGATACACAAATGTATTTACATCAGTGCTTCTCAGTCTTGCTCTGTGTTGAAATCAGCTGCAGAGCTTTAAAAATATCTGTGCCTGAACCTCACCCCCAGGATTTCTGATTGGTTTAGGGCATGACCTGAGTATTAGGATTTTTAAGTCTCTATAAGTGATTGTATAGAGGACTTCCCTGGTGGCTCAGAGGTTAAAGCGTCTGCCTGCAATGTGGGAGATCTGGGTTCGATCCCTGGGTAGGGAAGATCCCTTGGAGAAGGAAATGGCAACCCACTCCAGTATTCTTGCCTGGAGAATCTCATGGATGGAGGAGCCTGGTGGGCTATACAGTCCACGGGGTCGCAAAGAGTTGGACACGACTGAATGGCTTCACTTTCACTTTTCACTTTCATAAGTGACTGTATTATGTAATCGAGGTTGAGAACTACTAATTTTAGGTAATTCCTGAGTGTATTAGTTTTCCCCTTGCTGCTGTAAGAAATTCTCACCAACTTAGTGATTTAAAATAACACAAAGTTATCTTGCAGTGTTGGAGGTCAGAAGTCCATCATGGGTCTCACTGGCTAAAGTCAAGGGATTGGCAGAACCAGATTCCTTCTGGAGGCTCCAGGGCTCATCTACTTCCCTGCCAATCCAGTTTCTGAGGTTCCCTGTATTCTCTGGCTTGTGGCCCCTGTTCTCCATCTTCAGGGCCAGCAACATTGGACCAAGTCCTTCTCACACTACCTCACTCTGGTTCTCTCTCTTCTGACTCCCTCCTTCTCATAGAAATATCCCTGTGGTTACATTTTCATACCCAGATGATCCATATAAATCTCCTCATTTCAAGGCCGCTAAGTAGCAAATAATTCCATTTGTGATCTTAATACTCCTTTGCCATGTAACCTAACATATTCACAGTTTTCAGAGGGTAGGATACAGACAGCTTTGAGGAGCCATTCATGTGCCTACCAGAACTGAGTCTCTCCTGGACCATCTATAATAATTCTGCATGGAAGGTGGAGGGGTTAGGTAGAGGAAGAGAAATATATACCAAAAGGAAAATGCCCAAATCCTTTTTTGTCTGTCTTTGGAGTATCTGAAGAGAGACATTGTCACACATTTATGCTCAGGTGCTCATTTGGCTACATATGTAGTCAATGAGCACTTTGGACAGAGCCTCATACATACTGGTCACTCACAATAAATGCTCAATGAATGAATGGATGGATGGATAACATAATGTTTTTGAACATGCATCTTCTCAAGTTTTCTACACTCCTTTGTCTTGAGTTATCTGTGCCCCAGTTAAAAAAAAAAAAAAAGATCACTCTCCTATCAAGCTCAAACTTTTGCTGTGACGCAGTTTGAGTAAAGAGAGAAATTTAGAAGTTGGGTATCCAGAGTTAAATAGAAGTAGAATCCTCAGAGTTAAGGCCAAGTGAGAGAATTTGCTGCAGAAAAAAAAANAGTTAAAAAATAAAAAAAAAAAAAAAGATCACTCTCCTATCAAGCTCAAACTTTTGCTGTGACGCAGTTTGAGTAAAGAGAGAAATTTAGAAGTTGGGTATCCAGAGTTAAATAGAAGTAGAATCCTCAGAGTTAAGGCCAAGTGAGAGAATTTGCTGCAGAAAAAAAAAAAAAAATTGGCTCATGCCTACTGGGCCTCATCAGAGAAGAACTGCATTCAGGGATGCACCTGACACCTTCTTCTACTGGTGTCCAAAGTGAAGATAGTACTGGATGTTCTATAGTGTCCTGAGTTTTAATATATCAATAAGTTGAATGCTATACCACAAAATTCCTGAAAACTAATAACATGAAGCAGTTTTTTGTTGGTTTCTGTTTCTTTCTTTGTGGATTAAGCCATCCCCACTGGACTCCATTTGAGAACTGCAGTTCCAAGTCCTTGCAAAGCCATTTCTACATGGGTCAATTTTCATCTCACATTTATCTTTCTAGCTTAAAGAATGTGGTTTTCCCACATGATTCATATGGCCACACTCTTTCGATAATGAGAATATAGCCATTTTAATGGGGTTAGACCCTAATGATAATTCAAATGACAGTGAATGACCTCTGCTTCTGTCAGGATTGCTAATTGTGTGCTCCTTTCAAGACTTGGAGTTAGGGCAGTGTCTGCAAAAGCTTACTGCAATGCTAAGGGGAAAAAAGTTGCAGACACCAAATGGTTTCTGAGTATAACTTTGTGCATGCCTGTGAGCTATCCTCCAGAGCTCTCAGGGAAAATCTCTGCAGGGATTAGGGACCACAGTCAGCAAAATAGGGGATTCCTCTTAACACTGACAGCTCACTTTGCCAGTTTGAGATTTGACTCCATTGCTTCCATAACAGGCTTTACTGGGTACTGCTCCATCTGCTGCCACTGTTGACTCTGCCAGGCACTGTTCTGTTTCCACCAGGATTGCTGCTTGAGTCCTCAGATCATCAAAGCTGAATGAAATTCTGTGGTGAAGAGAAGAGAATGATTTTCTCATTTTATTTACACTCCGTTAAATGGATGCTGAGTTAGGGACACAGCCAAATGACAGATATCACAGTGCTCGTCATATCAGCTCTCCTGTAACACACTAAGGATAGACAACTGGGCCCTCTCCAGTTGGGATGAATACTTTCCCAGGAAATTTTCCAGTCCCTCATACACGTAGACCTATATACAATGGTATATCTGAATCCTAGTCATGGTCATAGTTTAAACTCAGAATTGGACCTTTTGCTATACAAGGATCGTTAGGCCCTTCCCAGTATTCACCCATCAGCGAACAATCTCTCCAGAGGGAAGATAAACACCTAAATGAAGGCCATGAGGGGAACTGAGATCTTGACTTTGTTCACACTTGGGCCCCATCCCTTGTTAAAGCCTATACATTTTCTTCAACTGTCACTAGTAGATTCAAGGGTTCTTAGCAAAGATCACATATCTCAATTATTTCAATGTATCCAGGGGATTTTTTTAAGTCCAAGATTCTGGGAAAGAAGTCTTGAATAAGTAGAGGAAGGACATGGATACATAGAAATGCAAATACTTCTTTTTGCTCCATCTACAGTTGGATCTAGAGTCCCAAAGTACTACTGAGGAGAGAAGAAGTTGGTGACAGGTCAAATAATTGGTTTTAGAGTTTAAAGCAGTCAGTTAATTTTGCAATTAGCCCGTTAGCATGGAATTGCTTGCTTTTAAAACACCTATCTGATTGAATAAATTAAACTGGCATTTGTGCTGCCCCCCACAAACTTGTTGGAATACATGTGAAAACAAAGAGTAAATCATTTTTCTAAAAAGTAAGAAAAAATAATGGATTCAGAGTAGTTGGGCTTCCCTTGTGGCTCAGCTGGTAAAGAATCGATTTGCAATGAGGGAGACCGGGGTTCGATCCCTGAGTTGGGAAGATTCCCTGAAGAAGTAAATGACAACCCACTCCAGTATTCTTGCCTGGAGAATCCCATGAACAGAGGAGCCTGGTGGGCTACAGTCCACAGGGTCGCAAAGAGTTGGACACGACTGAGCAACTTCACTTTCTTTCAGAGTAGTTGACTATAATATGGAAATATTGGGAAAGGACCATTCAGAAGGAGAGGATGGGGATCAAAAGCCATCATTTTAAAATTTGTGAATATGAACCTCATACACAAAAGTAAAGTTCGAAGCATGGCATTACCATCAGATTTCCTGGTACTTCTATTTTGCAGTGCCTGATTGAATGCCTTATAAGACTAATGAGCTGAGTTTTTATTTTTTAAAGAAGAAAATGACTTTTTCATAAAAGGCAGAAAGTATAGTAATTTAGAGGCCTAATTGGATTCAGATAGATCTGGTTTCAAATCCCTTTTCCACCATTTACAATGTTGACTTTACAACATTTCTGGGCATATGTTATATGGAAGGCTGGTGGTGGTTTAGTCACAAAATCGTGTCTGGCTCTTGGACTGTAGCCCGCCAGGCTCCTCTGTCCATGGGATTCTTCAGGCGAGAATACTGGAGTGGGTTACTATTTCCTTCTCCGGGGGATCTTCCCAACCCAGGAAGAGAGCACCGGTCTCCTGCACTGCAGGCAGATTCTTTACTGACTGAGCTATGAGGGAAGCAGGGAAGGCTAAGTAAGTAAGTGTTAGTCACTCAGTCATGCCCAATTCTTTGTGACCCACCAATTCTTTGCAGTCCACCAGGCTCCTCTGTCCATGAGATTTTCCAGGCAAGGATACTGGAGTGGGTTGCCATTTCCTTCTCCAAGGGAACTTCCCAACACAGGGATCAAACCTGGGTCTCCTGTACTGTAGGCAGATCCTTTACTGACTGAGCTACAAGGGAAGCCCAGGGAAGGCTAGTGGCCCACTAAAATTTGTATTTGCCTTTCCTTAGAGTACAATGGTTCCAGGGAACCACCAGTAAGGAACCATATTTTCCTGCAACTTCCCAACACAGGGATCAAACCTGGGTCTCCTGTACTGTAGGCAGATCCTTTACTGACTGAGCTACAAGGGAAGCCCAGGGAAGGCTAGTGGCCCACTAAAATTTGTATTTGCCTTTCCTTAGAGTACAATGGTTCCAGGGAACCACCAGTAAGGAACCATATTTTCCTGCCCCTCTTGCATCTAGATGAGGCCACATTACTAATTTTCACCAAAAGAATGGAATCTGAGACTCTAGACATAGCCAAGGCACAATATGGAAGGAGCCAGGGTTCCTGAAACATCTCATCGAAGAAAGCTACTGACTAACCAAGAATACCCACCCTGGGCTGTCACATGAGTCAGAAATAAAATTCTACTGTGTTAAGCTACTGAAATTTTCAGGTTCATTTGCTGCAGTGGCTTTAGCTCCCCTAAGCAGGGTCTGATGCCCCATCTCTAAAATGACGCTACGTATATGTGCATGCCACTGGATTTCCTACCTAAAGTCATGCAAGGGAGTGGTGTCAGTAGAATGGTGGGAACAAGAGGTGTATATAGAGGATTTTGGTATGTTGGCAAGGGCTAGTAGACAAGCAGGGGTTAGGAAGATTTGACTGTGAAAGAAGTGGGAAGAGCTGCTTAGCGAAAAGACTAAATCAGTAAGCAGACTGAAATAGTGGTTCAAGTTGCAAGTGAAAGTATCTCAGTTGTGTCCAACAGTTTGTGACCCCATGGACTGTAGCTCGCCAGTCTCCTCTCTCCATGGGAATTCTTCAGGTAAGAAGACTGGAGTGGATTGCCATTCCCTTCTCCAGGGGATCTTCCTAATCCAAGGATCAAACCTGGGTCTCCTGCATTGCAGGCATATTCTTTACCATCTGAGCCACAAGAGAATTTACTACATCTAAATCTAAGCTTTAACACTACCACCTGTGACTTTGGACAAGTCACTTCACTTCTGTGTGCCTCAGTTTTATCATTACAATTATTACCATTATCAAAATGTACATGTATAGAAATGGACATGGCAAGAAGACAGAAAAGAAGATGAGGCTAAGAGCCAAATGGTCTAATCACAGCCAGACTCTGCCCCTGGTCAGTTTTGTCATCACAACTAGGTCGTTTGGCATCTCTGGGTCTCAGTTTCCACACCTCTAAGTTGGGAATAATACCTACCCCACCTATAAGGATTTTAGCTGCATTCAAGAGAAGCAATTTTTATAAGAAAAGAACTAGGACTATATTTTATCTTAATAAAATTCTAATGATAATTTTAATGTTATTGATAACTCTACTAAAAGGGAAATTGGGTTCTTCAGATTTGTTGGAATTTCTTCTACATACTCAAGTCCACTATGTTTCAAGTATTTTTTGATAAGAAGCAGCATAAAAATTTCAACTTACCTTTTAACCTGGCACACAATTGTATATGTATCTATATGCATATCAGGAGAATAAACCATCAAAACAAATTATGCAAGGTTTCATGTAATGTACTCTAATATTATTTATTATATTCTGTTTTACTTTTTAAAATACTGATTTGAAATCAGTTAGAATGGTAGAATGGTTATACCATTCTAAATTGATCTCAAATCAAAAAATGTGTTGTGACTAGGTGTTTGAAAAATACTGATCTCATTTCTCTGAGTAAGCAGTTTTATTAATATGTCTTTCTTAAGAGTATTTCTCCACAGTTTTTATCAAATCATTTTTATGGGCAGTGGAATTTCCTACATTTTTTGGTCATTAAGTGATAGATTTGGTTCAAATTCTTTTCTTCTTAAGGAGTATGTGACCATGCAGCACACAGTTCTGAAGTCTAGAAAACTTAGGTGACAATATACAGCCTTGACATACTCCTTTTCCTATTTGGAGCCAGTCTGTTGTTCCATGTTCAGTTTTAACTGTTGCTTCCTGATCTGCATACAAATTTCTCAAGAGGATGGTTAGGTGGTCTGTTATTCCCATCTCTTTCAGAATTTTCCACAGTTTACCCCAGCTGAAATGACAGTGACTGAACTAAAAGAAGGATACCTTAAGGAGGGAGGAAAGTGGATGGAGGTAGAAGCAGTGGAATTTGCTACACAATTGACTGTGAGAACTAGATGGTTTTTATTAAAAAGGCATTTAAGATGATTCCAGATTGGAAGATATCTGCTCCTTCCTTAATCCAGTAGCCCCCTCTGTGCTTCTGAAAATTGTCTCTCAGGATACCCCAAATGTGCATCCCATCTGGAGCTGCTGTGTTCACGTGACTCCCCCTCAGTCCACATAGGAATGCTCTAGGGGTGGACCTCTGGTCCACACCAGTAAGTACCCTTTATCTCATTTTTTGTGCTTTGTTCAAAGAATTCAATCACTCCCCAAGTAGCTATATAAGTTATAATGCTGTAAAACAGAGCTGTCCAATAAAAAGATGGTGTGAGCCAAGTATGTATTTTCAATGTTCTAATTTCCACATTAAGAGAGGAAACAGGTGGAATTAATTTTAATAACATATTTTATTGAACACAATAAATCCAACATGTTATCATTTAAACATGAAATCTATGTTTTTTTTGATTAATAGGATATTTTACATTCTTTTTCTCCTAGTACTCTGTGTTCAAAATCCAGTTGTGTGTCTTACACTTACAAACCATCACATCTCAATTTAGACTAGCCACACTATAAAGAAAGCTGAGTGCCAAAGAATTAATGTTTTTGAAATGTGGTGTTGGAGAAGACTCTTGAGAGTCCCTTGGACTGCAAGGAGATCCATCCAGTCCATCCTAGAGGAGATCAGTCCTGAGTGTTCATTGAAAAAACTGATTATGAAGCTGAAACTCCAATACTTTGGCCACCTGNAGAAGACTCTTGAGAGTCCCTTGGACTGCAAGGAGATCCATCCAGTCCATCCTAGAGGAGATCAGTCCTGAGTGTTCATTGAAAAAACTGATTATGAAGCTGAAACTCCAATACTTTGGCCACCTGATGCGAAGAGCTGACTCATTCGAAAGGACCCTGATGCTGGGAAAGATTGAGGGCAGGAGAAGGGGACGACAGAGGATGGGATGGTTGGATGGCATCACTGACTCAATGAACATGGGTTTGGGTAGATTCCAGCAGTTGGTGACGGACAGGGAGGTCTGACATGCTGTGGTTCATGGGGTCGCAAGGAGTCAGACATGACTGAACGACTGAACTGAGCTGAACTGAACACTTTGAGTGCTCAATAGTCACACGTGATGGATAGCTGCCAAACTGGACAGAATAACTCTAGAGGCCTAGATCATCCACTATGTGGGAAAAGATAGCCTATAGAGAAGAAAGAAGTAAGTCAATATGCAGAGAGATGCAGACATGAAAAGCAAAGAGAAAAACCAAGAATACTGATGGCATTCAAGTCCCTGATTTTAAAGGTTCTTGAGGATCAGTTATACCCTCTCAACCAGGACAAGCCATAGCCTGGATGTTTTTGAGATATCCCAGTTACCTTCCAATAATATGCTCTGTCCATGGGATTTTCCAGTCAAGAATACTGCAGTGAGTAGCCATTCCCTTCTTCAGGGTATCTTCACGACCCAGGGATCAAACCTGGGTCTCCTGCATTGCAGGTAGATTCTGTACCATCTGAGCCACCAGAAAAGTCCAATAATATAATACTTTGCTATTAAAAATATTATTTTCCTCATTATTAAGAATAAAGTGGAGTCATTTGCTTGAATTACCTTAAGTATGGTGATTTTCTTGATTTATATGCCCTCACCCTTTCTCTTAGCAGACATTACTAATGAATTGCTCATTTTCCCTCTTTCTTATGGATTGCAAATGTAGTCAGGAAGGCGGGTCAAGAGGGAGAGGACGTATGTATACCTATGGCTGATTCATNTAAGAATAAAGTGGAGTCATTTGCTTGAATTACCTTAAGTATGGTGATTTTCTTGATTTATATGCCCTCACCCTTTCTCTTAGCAGACATTACTAATGAATTGCTCATTTTCCCTCTTTCTTATGGATTGCAAATGTAGTCAGGAAGGCGGGTCAAGAGGGAGAGGACGTATGTATACCTATGGCTGATTCATGTTGATATATGGCAGAAACCAACACAATATTGTAAAGTTCCAATTAAAAAATAAATAACTTTTAAAAGAAACTAATGTAGCACCTCAAGAATAGAACCAACTGATAAAATGATGTATAAGCTAAATGATTCTGACAATTATGAATCATGTCAATAAAAAAGGTGGTTTCTAAAAAAAAAAAAAGAATCTTTCTCAACAATGCTCTAAGCAGTTACTATCAAATAATTGGAGTAACCACGTAAATGGAAATGTATCTACCACCACTGCTATAGAGTTGCAATGTATCCATTTTCTTCTTTCTCTTAATGAATAATGAGAGCTCTTTATGTGCATGTCACACATGAGACAATCCCTGATGCTCTTAGACCAATGTGTGTGCATATTGAGGTTAGAGGAGGAACATGATCTCATGGGGGCTTCCCTTGTGGCTCAGCTGGTAAAGAATCCACTTGCAGTGTGGGATCCCTGGGTTGGGAAGATCCCCTGGGAAGGGAAAGGCTACCCACTCCAGTATTCTGGCCTGGAGAGTTCCATGGACTCTATAGTTCATGGGGTCACAAAGAGTTGGACACAACTGAGTGACTTTCACTTCACATAACTCAAAGGAGAACTGAGGAAGCCACACTAGCTGAAGGATACACAGCTAGAAATACATAGTTTGAACAGTTATTGCAGCCATATAGTTTTTTGCCTCAGACAGGTGATTTAGGAATGTCAGCTAGACATTCAGAAACTTAGCCATTGTAAAATGTAGCAAGTCATCAAAAGATTTAGTGGAGAAATTGTGGATGATTCTTTGTAACAAATCCATTTGGGGGTTGTCATAAATATCAGCCAAGGAAGGAAGAGATGCCATAGTAAGATGTCCTACTAAGAAATTCTGTCACTGAATCCATGAATCAAACCACTGGAAGAAGTTTCAAATAAATCTGAATACTTTCCTTGTAGTGTTGGTGGAGGCTTCAAAGAAGAAAAGATATTTGTGCAACTGTATTCAAATAAGACCAAAAGTAAACAGGTTTAATTTAAAGTTAAAATGCACAATCTTTCTTTTCAATCTTATTTTGTTTTAACAATAAAACTTGCAGAAAGCAAGACTTTCTTCTTTAATATTCTCTCTGCAGATTTCCAGAAATTTGCTTCCTTTTGTAAGAATGCCATTTCTGGGAAAGTAAAAGACTACATTTTTGGATTAAAGAATCCTGAGGCAACCACACCTCAGCCAGTGTCATTAGAATAATTGCTGATACAATGCTGCCCTCTAGCAATGGCTCAGATTGGGCTTCTGCCCCAGTAGTCCTCTCCCCAGACCACTGAGACACCTTCCTACTTCCAGAGCACATCCAAATAGGAGGGGAGTTATCATTTTGTCTGGTTCCCTAAAGAGAATTGAACAATCACAAAGATGAGGTTACTGAGGCCCAGAATGATCAAGTGACTTGCCCATGGTCACACAACTTATCACAGACTGGCATAGCTGGAATTGCAATTCAGATTTTCATTTTGTTTTATTCTCTGTCTCTTTCTCTCTCTCTCCCTCTCTCCTTTTTTTTTAATCAGGGTAGAGGATAGTAACTTGGTTATGGAGAAATTCTGAGTGGTATCAGAATGAGAGTCTTAGCCCAGTGAATGACCACAAAGATGAATTATCTGTTTGGGTTATTTTAGTTTGGGATTGAAAGGAAGAATTCACAGGAAAGAGAAATATTTCATATTTCCCTAGGAATTTTCTTTTGAGTCATGGCTTCTGGGCCTCCAGAAAACCCCAAAATACAACCCCATATTCATCTTTGTTCTGAAATAATCTTTGTTATGGAAGGCAGCAGTTGAAAGAAAGCTATTATGGATCTGGGAAGGACCATGAGTATTTCCCTTTCTAATCCCACCCCACCCCCTAAATCCTGAAAAGGTTTAAGGCAATAGCATAGTTAGGGTGGACTGGAGAGCAAGGGAAGCAGTAGCTTCTCCCAGAATACTCTTGAAAAGTGAAGTCTCTAATAATACTTACAGTAATATGTTGTAAGATAGTTGAGTTTGTAATAAAAATATGTTAGAGGGAAACTCAGTATCTTTAGCCTCAGGGAAATACAATTCAAAACCGCAATGAGATACCTACTAGAATGGCCATAATCAAAATAGACAATAACAAATGTTGGTGAGGATGTGGAGAACTTGGATCCCTCATATACTGCTAATGGGGATGTAAAATGGTTCAACCACTTTGGAAAATAGTTTGGCTTTCCTCACATGTTTAAACATAGAATTATATGCTCCAGTAATTTTAATCTTATGTATGTACCCAACAGAAATGAAAATGTATATTCACACAAAACTTGTACAAGACTGTTCATAGCAGCAGTATTCATAATAGCCAAAAGGTGGAAACAAATTGTCTACCAACTGAAGAACGTATAAGCAAAATGTTGTGTATCCATACAATGGAATATTATCCAGCTAGAAAAAGAAATAAGTACTGACACATGTGACAACATGGATGAATCTTGAAAACATTATTCTAAGTGAAAGAAGCCAGACACAAAAGGGAACATGTAATAGGCAAAGCTGTAGACAGAAAGTAGATTAGTGGTTTCCAGGAGCTGGGGGACAGGGAGAATGAGGAGTAACTGCTTAATGGGTACAGAGTTTCTTTTTGAGGTGATGAGAATGTTCTTAAACTAGATTGTGGTAAAAAATAAAATTAGATTGTGGTTATGGTTGCACAACTGTGTGTGTGCATATACTGAAAAAATTGAATTGTATGCTTTAAATGGGTGAATTCTATGGTATGTGAATTATAACTCAATAAAGCTCAGGCCAAAAAATACATAAATTTTTAAAAGATATTAGAGGATATTGTAAGAAAGCCATGGTTAGTCTGTCTAACATCCATTTATACATCAATGTTTAGACCAGTAAAATTCTCAGCAAAGGTTGTCAAAGGGTAGGAGTTGTTTTCTTTTTAAATCTTGCCAGCTTTCCCAAGACCAACCCAGCTTTAAAGGTCTTGATGAATGGTGAATTGATTCAGTCTTTGTTGGAAAATGTCTACATTTTGTACTGGCTCTTGAGTGATAGTTGAGCAGTGTATAGATTTAGATGTTCAAGTGCTGTATAAATATTCTATTGTCAGCTAGTCTATATCTCTTCTAGGTCCATCATATCCCCCTGGAGGGCTCAAAAGTTAAGGGGTCTGCCATTAAGATCCCTCCTTGCTATTTGCTCCTGGAGATTTCCCTTTCTTCATTTCAGGCCCAGCTGTAGAGAAAGGAATGGCAAACCACTTCAGTATTCTTGCTTTGAGAACCCCATGAACAGTATGAAAAGGCAAAATGATAGGATACTGAAAGAGGAACTCCCCAGGTCAGTAGGTGCCCAATATGCTACTGGAGTTCAGTGGAGAAATAACTCCAGAAAGAATGAAGGGATGGAGCCAAAGCAAAAACAATACCCAGTTGTGGATGTAACTGGTGATAGAAGCAAGGTCAGATGCTGTAAAGAGCAATATTGCATAGGAACCTGTAATGCCAGGTCCATGAATCAAGGCAATTGGAAGTGATCAAACAAGAGATGGCAAGAGTAATGTCGACATTATAGGAATCAGCGA
>SJYX01012654.1:11640-25404 GCA_006410675.1 Oreotragus oreotragus | reverse complement strand
CCATCTCATCCTCTGTCATCCCCTTCTCCTCCTGCCTTCAATCTTTTCCAGCATCAGAGTCTTTTCCAAAGAGTCAGTTCTTTGCATCACGTGGCCAAAGTATTGGAGCTTCAGCATCAGTCCTTCCAACGAATATTTAGGACTGATTTCCTTTAGGATGGACTGGATCTAGGTTGGATCTCCTTGCAGTCCAAGGGACTCACATCATTATAAGTCTCTTAAATTTAGTATCATCATTATAACTCTCTTAAATTTATTATCAGCTTTTAGCTCCTTGGCATCACCGGCTCAATGGACATGACTTTGAGCAAGCTCCAGGAGTTGGGGATGGACAGGGAAGCCTGGCATGGGGTTGCAAAGAGTCAGACATGACTGAGTGACTGAACTACTCAGTTCTTTGGGATAAAAGTCACTTTCTTCATTTTTTTCTCACCCATGAGATTAGTGCAGTCATTAATTCTTGAGAAATCATCCAACCCCAGACTAGGAATGAGATGATGCTCATAAAGGTCTCCTGGCTCCTATACAAAGATGCCAGCTAGGCTGGTGCTCCAGAAGCAATCCTTCCTTCAGGCCCCATGCATCCACTCTGAGGGATATAAAGCAAAATGGACCAACAATGTGGTAGAGACATTCTCCAATGCTTCTTGTTTCCACACTCACAGTGGTATTCAGGCTGTCCTTAACTTAGGGTACATAGAAAACCTTTTGACAATGAACCATTTTGATATTACCACTGAGCCAGAATATAAAGGTTGACTAGGAGCTTCACAGGCTTCTCTTGAGGCTCAGCTGGTAAGGAATCCACCTGCTGTGCGGGAGACCTGAGTTTAATCCCTGAGTTGGGAAGATCCCCTGGAGAAGGGAAAGGCTACCCACTCCAGNTAGGAGCTTCACAGGCTTCTCTTGAGGCTCAGCTGGTAAGGAATCCACCTGCTGTGCGGGAGACCTGAGTTTAATCCCTGAGTTGGGAAGATCCCCTGGAGAAGGGAAAGGCTACCCACTCCAGGATTCTGGCCAGGAGAATTCCATGGACTGTATAGTCCATGGGGTCACAGAGTCTTACACGACTGAATGACTTTCGCTAGTGACTAGGAGCTTCCCAGGTGACAAAGTGGTAAAAAATCTACTTACTAGTGTGGGAGATGCAAGAGTCGTGGGTTCAATCCCTGGGGTCTGAAGATCCCCTGGAGTAGGAAATGGCAACCCATTCCAATATTCTTGCCTGGAAAATTCCATGCAAAGAGGAGGCTGACAGGTTATAGTCCATGAGGTCACAAAGAGACAGACACAACTGGGCATACGCCTCTCTGATCATCTACTCGGTCCCCCTCAACCTTAACCTAAGTGGTAACAGCTGTGTGCCACTCACTAGTAACTGAAATTCAGGGTGTCCTTGGTATATTAGGCTTACCACGTATTTCAGTAATTGGAAATTGCTTCATTTCATCCATCTTTATTTTTAATTATATATTTATAGATTCTCTCATTTTCCAATTATAATAATACAATGAAAATTCATGAACACAAAGACCACAGATAAGCCCCTCATTTATTCCTGATATCTCTCTATAGGATGCCTTCTCAAGCTGAGAATGGACTAGATTACTTGAATACTGCATCTCAGAATTCCAGACAAGTATTCACCATATATCACTCATAGATCCAACATGGTTCCTATTTTTCTACACTTATTTCTACTTGTATTGATTAAATAAAAATTCAATAATTTTAGCAGTACAATTTTTTAAAAAGTCTTAATGTGTATAGAATAATTCTTACTTAAATATCTCTCTCTTTAATAGATTGTTTTTCATATATGCTTTAATCAAAATAATGTTTTGTATATATCAATGCTCAATACTGAAAAGCAGCTGCCTTCCTTATTTTATTCTATATTTCTTAATAATACAGTAAATTAATCTAATAAAAAACAGAGATCCTCAACTATCACTCACATTAATCTCCATGCTCTTATTAGTCAGAGCAAACTACAGAGCTCATTTGTCCACGGAAGACACTAAATCATCTGAACTGCCTTCATTCTAAACAGGACAGAACACAGCTGATAAAAACATTGAGACCTAATAACCACTGATCCTTGTTTTCTATGTTTTATTTTCTCAGTATTTAGGTATTTATTACTTTTCCTTTTGCTATTTTTTTTTATCTTGTTGATAGGAAAAACTCAATCTTTAGTCTGCGCCAGAACAATTAAACTGCCTCTTATGCATTTCTATCTATCCTTGGTCAAAGAAGTGACCCTCCACCATTTATTTAAAGGGACTTAGGGACTTCAATGTTCATTATAGTATCTTTTGCCTCTCTCAGTATGTTCATCTTTGGACAAAGCTTTACCTTAGTTTTCCTTATTTATTATATTTCCTTATTTATATTTGCTTAATGGTTCCATTGCAGATCTCTTAATTATAACAAATCAAAATCTATGAACTCACTGTAAGAACATAATCTACTTATACTCCTGATATCTCTCTAGATAGAAACAGTTTCACCAGAAGGAAGACACTACCAGTGTCCTGGATCAGACCTCAGAGCTTCAATGAGTTTTCATTGTTCAGGGTTCTTCCCATCACAAACATCACTCGTCCAACACTGAGTCTCTTTCCTCCCTTATTTCTATATCTGTATTGAGTAAATCATTGATTAACTGGCACTAATAAAAATAATATGTGATTCACTAAACATCCCAAGAATAAAACCCTTGAATATCCATAACCTTAGTTTACAGAATCATTTCCCATTAAGGCCCTTTCTCTTCTAATTTTGGACCTCAACCCTGGCTATTACCAATTATTCAAAACAATCCTTCTTATCATATTTATCACTGAGTAACTTTTTGATTAATTGAATACTTTTTTAATAATACCGTAAGGATCAGCAGACAAATCTCCCAATCCAAGACAACAGTCTTGAGCACTGCTCGCCTTAAGCTCCTTCCTGACACAGAGGTGGTGTGACCACCACACACAGCAGAAGCTGCGGCAGCAGCAACATCCACCTGCAGAATAACAGGCAAAGTGATGAAAATGCTGAGCTGTCCTCTCTAGTGCCCAAACATCCCACTGCCTATTTGCACAGCAACGGAGGCACTGACTAACATATAGTTAGTAACTGGTGAAGTTACTGCCCAAGTCGGAACTGGCCCAGGCAGTACCTAATACCTGGCACTTTCTGTATCATCCTTGGGCGAAGAGATGACACCCTAATACTACATCTTTCTCAATGGGTGTCAGTGTTTTCAATACATATTACTGTACTGTTACATGATACTAACTTTTGCCTAACCACAGTTTTATAATTCAAAAAAGCTTCACATTCATCTTTTTTAATTTTACACATTTTTATATTGACTATTCCATGGATTCAATTATAAAAACAGAAATACATGGAAGAAAAGTTATGACCAACTTAGAGAGCATATTAAAGCAGAAACATTACATTGCTGACAAAGGTCCGTCTAGTCAAGGCTATGATTTTTCCGCAGCCGTGTATGGATGTGAGAGTTGGCCCATAAAGAAAGCTGAGCGCCGAAGAATTGATGCTTTTGAACTGTGTGTTGGAGAAGACTCTTGAGAGTTCCTTGGACTGCAAGGAGATCCAACCAGTTCATCCTAAAGGAAATCAGTCCTGAATATTCACCGGAAGGACTGATGCTGAAGCTGAAGCTCCAATACTTTGGCCACCCAATGCGAAGAACTGAAGCACTGGCAAAGACTGATGCTGGGAAAGATTTGAGGGCAGGAGGAGAAGGGGACGACAGAGGATGAGATGGCTGGATGGTATCACCGATGTGATGGACATGAGTTTGAGTAGGCTCCGGGAGTTGGTGATGGACAGGGAAGCCTGGTGTGCTACAGTCCATGTGGTCGCAAAGAGTCGGACATGCCTGAGCGACTGAACTGAACTGATCTGATGTGATCATAAAAACCCAAACAAAGTCTGTATATTTCTAACCACTGCCTATAAGGTCATTTCAAATGGGACAACAAGCCTCAGCGTCTCAGACACGTATTTACCGTACATGACTCATGCACCACGGGTAGTCATCATTGCTCCAGTATTATTCCTCTTTTTTCTATGTGTACTTCTCTTTCTTTATTGTATAAGCCACAGATTCACTAATAATGTTAGCAGTACAACTAAAAAAAACAAAGACTGCCTGGATGTACCTACAATTATTCTTACTTTAATATATATCTCATTAATACTCTCAACTTTATATATAGTTCATATATCCATACTCCACACTGAAATGTGGTGCCTTACTATATCCCGCATTTATTAATAACACATTGCATTCTGTTAATAAAATAAAAAACTGAGAAAATTTTCACCTATCACTCACGTTAACCTTCATCCGCCTCCTATTCAGAGGCAACCATAGCGCTCATGCCCGTGACCTATGCTAAATCATTTCTACTGCCTTCATTCTGAGGCGTACAAAACAAAGATGAGAAAAATACTCACACCTAATTGCCATTAATCCTTATTTTCTGTATTTCCCTTAGTCGGGTAGTTACTATTTTTTCTTTCACTCAGTATTTTTTATTTTGTTACAAGTGAAAGTTCAGTCTTTGGTTGGAGGCAGAATATCTAGACCGACATTCAAATATGCATTTCTAGCCAATCTGGGTCAAACAGGCAACTCTCACTCATTTATTTTGTGGGCATCCGTGTTTCCAACGTGTATTAATAGTATCTCTTGTCTCACAAAATTCCAACATGGACAATGCTTCATACTATTTATCCTTATTTATTTTTATCTGCTTGATGCTTCCACCATCACAGATCCGTCAATAATAACAAATGTAAGTCTACGAAATCAATACACGAATATACATTTTTACATTTCTGATAATTGCACACAGGGAACAGATTACTTATGTGCTGTGTTGGACCTCAGAGTTTCAGACATGGTTTCACTGCCCAGGACTCTTTTTTTCATGATCATCACTGGCCCAATGCCCGAGCCCTCTATTTGCTGTGTATTTCTATTTGTTCATTGACTAATCATTCTCAGAGCTGTGTACTCATTTTAATTTTTTATAATTCACTAATATTTTTATATTGAATATATGTTGATTCATTGGAGCATAACTGGTCTTCAATATTGGGTTAGTTTCAATGGTATGGCAAGATGAATCAACTATATGTATCCATATACCCCCTCTTTTTAAAATTTCCTTCCCATTTAGGCCATCACAGAACACTGAGTGGGGTTCCCTGTGCAATACAGTAGGCTCTCATTATTTAACTACTTTATATACAGCATCAGGAGTGTGCACATGTTAATCCCAATACATAACATGCTGTTATGAGTTAAGCGATTCATGTTTCATAAAGTTCTATATTTATCACTGAGCTGCCTCGTCCTTTGGTTATTGTACATGGAAATTCAAATAATACACTGTATACACAGAAGGAAAAAAGTCACTGAAACTATGATGAGAAATTTAATCATCATTCACATTGGACTCTGTGCTTCTAACATAGAGATACAATCATAAGGCGCATTACAAGACTCAGAGCGTCGATGTGTCCATTGTGAACAACAGAACGCGTGATCAATGAGAAGAAAAGGAAAAACTGTATCCCCGCTGACTCTCCATCATTTAACCAGTCACTTAGGAATTTATACCTTCTGTAGAGTGCAGACATTGTTTTCTCTTAACAGAAAGAATAACTTTAAATGTGAGATTGACTCAGAACAATAAAGTCAACTCTGAATAGTTCAGGTCTATCTGATACTTGGCCAGAAAGGTGACACCCTTGAACCATCCATTTCAAAATGGACATCAAGGTTGGCACTTTTTATTAATATCTCTTGCTTCATCATATAAGTTCATAATTAGATAATTCACCATTTTCATTCATCTATTATCTATATATCTTTAATAGTGCTTTCATTGATATAGTAATAAGAACTTGAACTCTGTACATTCTTAACATCTGTGCACAGGAAGAAATAAAGAAAAAGAGTATGGGTTTTATTGGACCTCAGAGTACCAGGCTCTTTTATACATCATCCATGATCAGGCTACCATCATCACTGGTTCATTTGGGCCCACTTTTAGTTCATTTACACTTATATTCATATCAATTAAATCATTACTTCACTAAAAATAAAAAAATAAATATTTGAGTAACAAAACCAAAGAGCAAGCCATTAAACATACCTGACTCTTCTTTAATTAACACCAAAACAGATTATGCCTTTCATTAATAAATGTCAATGCTATACATTACCAACTCATCAACATATGGTCTCAAGTCATATTTATCACTGGGACATAGATAGCCTTTTGCTTATATTTACTACTTTCAAAGAATATTGTGAAAACACTTAAACAACACAAACCAAGATGAAATTTTTGAGCATTACTCACCTTGCTCTTTCCCGAAAATGATACTGATCACAGTAGAGGCTGAAATCACCTTGAGCTTCTGCTCTGAAAAGTATCAAACAAAGAAGGTGAACACAGAGATTGAAACCTTCTCTCCATTGATCTGCAGACTTTTTTATCGATGCTTTCATTGGCTCAATTACCATAACCAATGAAAATGCTTGAATAGAAAGACACTGCTTTTCTATTGGATCTCAGAGTTTCAGACATGTATTATTCATTATCAATGACTCATACGCCGGCATTTATCATCACTGATCCAGAAAAGAAGACTGGCTCCTCGTTCTGTATTGTTAATTGATTAATTCATTGATTTGCTAATTATAATTTATAACTCTATGATTCACAAAAGACTTGACACAGCCAACGCTCATGTTTCTAGAAAAATACTCACACCATTATGTCTTTCTTACCTATGATCTGTTTTTCACGTAGGCAATCAGCAATATAATGCTTCATACTAATCTCTTCATTCTCAACAGGATTAAAACGACCCTCTCTAACCACACTTCAAATATATTAGTAACACAGCAGAAACATTAGACAAGTCATTCAACCCAAGACCACAAATTTTATTATGCTCACATGGGTCTCCGGTTCCAACAGCAAAGATGCCATCCTAAGCAGGTGCTCCATGAGGAATCCTTCCTTCGGGCCTCATGTTCGCCCTCTGAGGTGTACAAAGCAAAGCAGACCAAGATGGCGCAGACAGTCCCCGCTGTTCCCGGCTTCCACACCCACATTATTACTCAGGCCACCCTTAACTTAGGATACACACAATATCTGTCAAAAACGAACCACTGGGATCTCGCCTCTGTGCCAGAATCTGAAGAATGTCTTTCACGTAGAGCCTGTCACCCATGTCCTTTCCCTAAGTGGCATCGGTCATGCACCATCCATTATTAATTGAACTTCAGGGTTTCCATAATACAGTAATAGTATTTCTTGTCTCACTATATATTTTGATAACTAGACAGTGTTTTACTCCATTCATCTTTATTTTTAATTAAATGTTTATTTATAGAATCTCATATTATCCAATTATATGGATATACGCAGCCTGGCATGCTGCAGTCCATGGGGTCGCAGAGTCAGACATGACTGAGCAACTGAACTGAACTGACTGAACTGACATTCATACTCAACACTGAGACACAGCTGCCTTCTTTACTTATATCCCACATTCCTAATAATACTGTGAATCACCTTAATGACAAAACAAACTGGAAAAAAGAACAATTATTACTCACATTAATCTCCATCCTCATATTATGCAGAGGCAACTACAGAGCTTGCGTCCATGGAAGATGTTACATCATTCTACTGCATTCATTCTGGGGAGTACAGAAAATGCAATATAATAAAAATACTGAGAACTATGTTTACTCAATATTTAGGTATTTATTATTTCTTCTTATTCTCTCAATTTTTTTGTCTTGTTAAAAGAAAAAACACAATAATTAAACTGCCTCTTATTTCTACATTTCTATCTAATCTTGGTCAAATAAATGACCCTCAGAAAATGTGTTCAATTTCTACCGTACTTCACCCTATTTTTTCCTTATACATTAATTTATATTTACTTAATGGTTCCGTCACAGATCCATTAATACATAACAACAAATTTAAGTCAAGAAAATCAATACAAGAATATGGTCTTTGAATAATCCAGACCTCTCTCTGGAAAAGCAGTTTTGAAAAGGGAGGAGACTACAGGTGTTCTGGGTTGGACCTCAGAGTTTCAGACATGTTTTCATCGTTCAGGACTCTACCCGAAACGATCATCATCATTGGTCCATGACTTCGTCTCTTTTTTGCATTCATTTCTATATTTGCATTGATTAAATCATCAGCTAATTGATATTAATAATAACAATACTGTATGATTCAGTAGATGTCCCAGGAATAAGACCTTCATATTTATAATCTGTTTACAGAATATTTTCTCATTCAGAGGCTTTTTCTTGCTTTGTTCAACCTCAATCCTGCATGTAATTTATTAATCAAAACAGTGTTTCTTATCACAGTTACCACTGAACTATGGGCAACATTTTTATTAATTGCATACTTTTTAATAACATCATGAGCACCCCCAAACAAATCCCCGAGCCAACAACCTGACCCATTATTTACCTTAGGGCTTTCTTGACACAGAGGCAGCCGATGACCAAACACAGTAAAGGCTGAAGCAGCAGGAACAGCCCTTCTAAAGAATAACAAGCAGACAAGGGAATAAAAATATTCAGATATTCTCCCCATTGACCCAATAATCTGCGCTTCATTTGCACAGTAACTTAGCCATTTACTAAATGATGATAATATCGACTTCTTTTTCCTTTAATGAATCTAATGTCAAACTGATTACTGACTCAGTAACTATTACCTATCATTTTCCAAATCATTCTTAACCAAAGAGATAACATCTTTCTAGGACTTTTTTACCTAATGGATATCAGTCTTTTCAATATATATTAATGTATTAGTCGATGTTAGTATTATTTCCTAAAACCACATATTTTTATTATTGAAAAGTCTTTATAATNTGATTACTGACTCAGTAACTATTACCTATCATTTTCCAAATCATTCTTAACCAAAGAGATAACATCTTTCTAGGACTTTTTTACCTAATGGATATCAGTCTTTTCAATATATATTAATGTATTAGTCGATGTTAGTATTATTTCCTAAAACCACATATTTTTATTATTGAAAAGTCTTTATAATCATCATTATTTATTTTATAAATTTGCAATTAACTATTTCATTGGTCAAATCATAAAAATAGAAAATAAAATGCATGGTCATAATAACCAAAACAAAGATCTTTTTATATCCGTAACCTTTGACTATAGCAACACTTCAAACAACACAATGGAATAGATTCCATGCATTGGATCTGAGAGTTCCAGACATGTATTCCTCATGCATGACTCACACGCCACGGGTAGTCACCACTGATCCAATATTGACCCTCTTTTTCTACATATGTTTCTATTTCTTTATTGCATAAATCATAAATTCACTAATAATCTTAGCAGTGCAATTAAAAACACAGGAGCTTTGGTGTATACAGAATTATTGCTAATTTAATATATCTCACATTAATAGTCATTTTCCATTTAGGGTCAATATACATACTCAAGACAGAAATGCAGCTACCTTCTCTACTCCTGTTCCACATTCCTTAATGATTGAGTGAATTTCTTTAATAAGAAATACTGAAAATGGAACTTCAACTATTATTCACATTAATCTCCATTCTCTTATTATTCAGAGGCAACCACAGATCTGGTGCCCATGACAGATGCTAAATCATCTTTAGTGCATTCATTCTGAGGAGCACAAAATGCAGAAGAGGATGAAAATATTGAGACCAAATTGCCACTGATCCTTACTTGGGGAATTTCATTTACACCACACTTAATTATTCATTATTTATTCCTCCTTTGTTTTTTCTTAAACTTATTAAAAGAAAACATCAATCGTTAGTCTGAAAAAGAATACATAAATCACTATTATATAAGCATGTCTAAATTTTGAATTTTTATTCACAATACCTTGTCTAAAAAGAAGATACTCATATGAGAACACTTTTACAAGTTTTCCTTACATATTTATGTGTTTAATGATTTCATCATAGATTCATTGTTAATAACCACTATAACTATGAAATTAACAAGCATATCATCTTTTTGTATTCCAGACAACTCTTTATAGAAACAATTTCAACAAAGGACAAAGACTACTTATGTTCTCTGCCGGATCTCAGAAAGACACTTCAGAAATGTTTTCATCCTTCAGGACTCTTCCTGGAATGATAAGCATAATTGGTCCATGTGTGTATCTCTGTCCTTTCATTTCTATTTGTTTATTGACTAAACAAGTAATCCATTAATAAACATTTTAAAACTTTATTATTCAAAAAAACCTAACAAGCCCAGGACATCACTACTGTGTAAATAGTTCAGTTTCACAGCAATATGATTTCAGCATTTTTTTTAATTAGATGCTGTTTTTGATTTATATATTAATCAACTAATATTTCATCAAATTCTCTATTTTTCACTGAGCTATAATTGACTTTTTGTTATTCTGGATGAAAATTTCAAACTGTAACCTTAATACACACAGACACACACAAATAACACAAATGCAGAAACCAACAAATCCATGATAAATTAAGCAAGCAAACCAGGACAAGAAGCTGGCTATTACTGGCAACTGGGCTTTCGATTTCTAACACAGAGATGCAAGTGTAAGGCACAAAATCAGGGGAAAGGCTTAATTAAAATTTTAACACTCGGTACTTGGAAAATACTCAACAAAACCTTGTTATAGCTAATATATCTCTGCAGAAACTCTCATCTCAAATTATGGTAAAGTTTCACAATGCATTAATCAATAGAAAGCTTCATATTCATTACTTATTTATCAATGGGATAAAAATGGCCTTATTTGATTATCTGGAGAAGGAAATGGCAACCCACTCCAGTATCTTGCCTGCAAAATCGCATGGATAGAGGAGCCTGGAGGGCTACAGACCATGGGGTCACAAAAAGCTGGACACAGTTGAGTGACTAACATTATTTGATTATATTTTAAACATCTTATTGGAAAAATAATAACCAATAGAAAACAGCAAAAAGAGTTAAAAGAGCAGGTAATGCTCAAAATGGTCTCCTGGCTCCTAAAAAATGCATTCCAACACAAATGCCTCCCCCCAGATTCTTAGATTCCCTTTATGTAATACCTCAGACTACTCCATAAAATGTATTCATCACACACAACTCATATGAAACTAGTAGGCATCAATCATCCAATGTTACCTTCTTTCACCCCATTTATTTCTATATTATTTAGAGAATAAACACTCACCTAGCTCTCTGTCTCAGAGCAACCTGAAGCTCACAACCTTGATCACCATGGAGGCTGAAATCACCATGAGCTTCTATCCTGAGAAGTACCAAGCAGAGAAGGAGTGTGCAGAGAGAGACATTTGTCCTTCATGGATGTGTATTCATGCTTTTTGATACTTTCATTGGCTCAGTTACTGAAACCAATGAAAACCCATGAAGAGAAAGACCACATTTCTTTTCTGTTGGACCTCAGAGTTCCAGACACGTATTATTTATCATCGATGACTTATACGCTGGCATGGACCATCACTGATCCAGAAACCATGACTTTTCATTCAACACTGGTGACTAATTCATGCCTTAATTCACTAATGACAATTTTAACACTATGGGGTTAAAAGGAGGCCAACGAGGTGTCATATGGCTCACAGGTCGCTGGAAGTTTTTCCCATCATTCCATCTCTGTCTTATCTTTGCTATCACCTTACCCCTGAATCACTTCCTTGTTCATCAAGAAACTGATAAAAAATGGCCTTGTTTCATTTTCTGTCACCTAAGGCTCAGAGGTTAACACGTCTGCCTCTGATACGGGAGACTTGGGTTCAATCCCTGGGTTGGCAAGATCCCCTGGAGAAGGAAATGGCAACCCATTCCAGTATTCTTGCCTGGAGAATCCCATGGACGGAGGAGCCTGGTGGGCTACAGTCCATGGGGTCGCAAAAAGTCGGACATGACTGAGCGACTTAACTAAGTTAGTGGTGTAATCTTTACTTTTAGACAAACCACCTTAGAACAGATGAGGAATGAGATGATTCTCACACGGGTCTAGGTTCTATGGTTCCAACAGCGAAGATGCCATCCTAGGCTGGTGCTCCATGAGGAATCCCTCCATCAGATCCCATGCATTCACTCTGAGAAGTATAAAACAAAGCAGATCATCAGGATCGTGGAGACACTCTCCACAGCTCCCTGCTTCCATTCAGGCTTTCCTTAACTTAGGGTATGTGGGAAATCTTGAAAACAAACCACTTGGATCTTACTGTAGAGCCACAAGACAAAGGCTGACTATTGCTTACGCTGTCCCCGCCATCCTTTCCCTAAAGCTAACATCTGTGGGCCCTGGCTTCCTCATTGAAATTTGAGGTGTCCTTGCCACATCCATAGTCTACCTTGTCTCAGCCCATGCTTCCGGGACTGGCAACTGTCTTCCACCTTTCACCTCTACATCTCCTCATGTGTTTAGGAAGACCTACTCTATTTGTCCATTCTACTCAACAGAAAGTTCCAGCATCAAAACAGGGCCCATGAGAGCCTGATGCACTCTTGACCTCTGCTATAGTGTTACTCCCATCAGGATAATGGATGGACGTGATTCTATTTGCACTGGACCTCAGAGTTCCAATCACGCATTCATCATACGCAATTCATACGCCACCAGTAGTCATCATCGATCCACTGTTTTCTCTTCACTGATTTCCACATTCTTTAACCATTAATTCCACACATCTCTCCTAGATACACCCCCTTAAATGTGATCATTACTCACACGGGTTTCAATAATCATAAGGTTCACGGCCACGGACTACTGACAGTTTATTCAGCTCAAAAGCGTCGATTCTCATGAATAGAGTCCAGTCCATGAAAACCAAAGAAAAAGAGAGAGGAAAAAAAAATTTAAGGTCACTGTTCTTCCACTCCAGATTTCATGTTCTGAATGATGGGGAATTAATACCTATTTCATAATGCAAAGACATTGCTTTCTAGAAATAAAACTCTACTCAAATTTGACAGTATGCAAACAAGTGACTCTCCCTATGGTACATCTACATGGCGCTTGGCCAAGAAGTTGACCTCTTAGGTTCATGTGTTGCTAAATGTGTATCCACAGAGGCAATTTTTATCATTATTTCTTGCTGGACCACAAGTGTCCAGAGGAGACACTAACTGATCTTTTCTACTCAATCTAGTAGGTATATCCTTTCAAGGGACCTGTCTTTTGATAACAAGAAATCTAAATTCACTAACCCAACCTAAGAATATGACTTTATAGATTCCCAATGTCTGTCCACATGAAGAAAGACAAGTAGGCAAGAGGGGACTGCTGTCAGGGCCCTCGGGCTTCCAGATACTCGGGGTTACTTGCCCACCCCTCACCCTCTACCCAAGTCCATCTGTGCATCCCTTAGGCCTTGTTGTAGGTCTTTCATTCATTCATTTTGATCATATAAATCATCACATCATCAATACTGATGAAATAAAAGCAGGATGACCCCAACCACAGCAAAAAGACCCTTGAATATCTCAAACTTCTCTTCAATCACTACCACCATCGAGGAACCAATGAAAATCCATGAAGAGAAAGACCATATTTCTTTTCTATTGGACCTCAGAGTTCCAGACATGCATTATTCATAACTGATGACTCATACACTGGCATGGATCATCATCGATCCAGAAACCATGACTTTTTTTTTTTTTTT
>SJYX01012652.1:135137-188662 GCA_006410675.1 Oreotragus oreotragus | reverse complement strand
GTCCAAGGGACTGTCAAGATTCTTCCCCAGCACCACAGTTCCAAAGCATCAATTCTTCGGTGCTCAGCTTTCTTCACAGTCCAACTTTCACATCCATACATGACCACTGGAACAATCATAGCCTTGACTAGTCGGACCTTTGTTGGCAAAGTAATATCTCTGCTTTTCAATATGCTGTCTAGGTTGGTCATAACTTTCCTTCCAAGGAGTAAGCATCTTTTAATTTCATGGCTTCAGTCACCATCTGCAGTGAGTTTGGAGCCCCCAAAAATAAAGTCTGACACAGTTTCCACTGTTTCCCCATCTATTTGCCATGAAGTGATGGGACCAGATGCCATGATCTTCATTTTCTGAATGTTGAGCTTTAAGCCAACTTTTTCACTCTCCTCTTTCACTTTCATCAAGAAGCTTTTTAGTTCCTCTTCACTTTCTGCCATAAGGGTGGTGTCATCCACATATCTGAGGTTATTGATATTTCTCCTAGCAATTTTGATTCCAGCTTATGCTTCTTCCAGTCCAGCATTTCTCATGATGTACTCTGCATATAAGTTAAATAAGCAAGGTGACAATATACAGCCTTGACATACTCCTTTTCCTATTTGGAACAAGTCTGTTGTTCTATGTCTAGTTCTAACTATTGCTTCCTGACCTACCTATATTTAAATATTATTAAAACTTCAGAAAAAGTAATATCATTATTTTTTTCAGTTTTATATATATTTGGAAAACATATTAATCTTTGGTATTAAAATAAACAAACACAAAATTCACCTTACTTTCCAATCTACTTTTCAACATCCAAAGTGTGTATACTGGATTCTATGAGATTAAGGGAAAGGAAAAGAAAAAAACAATGTGATGACCAAATATAATATACAACACAATTACATTCAAAGTCAAATGGTAATATAAAGCCATTTTTGAGAACTATTTTGGCTATGTAAACTTACTGCTCAATATAAATCTTAGAAAGCTGATATATTCTTTGAGGACGGCCAAAAAGCTATATCACTTTGTCAACAAAGGTCTGTCTAGTCAAAGCCCTGGTTTCTTCAGTAGTCAAATATGGATGTGAGAGTTGGACTATAAAGAATGCTGAGCACCAAAGAATTGATGCTTTTGAAGTTTGGTATTGGGAAAGACTCTTGAGAGTCCCTTGGACTGCAAGGAGATCAAACCAGTCAATCCTAAAGGAAATCATCCCTGAATATTCACTGGCATGACTGATGCTGAAGCTGAAACGCTAGTACTTTGGCCACCTGATGCAAATAACTCACTCACTGGAAAAGACTCTAATGCTGGGCAAGATTGAAGGCAGGAGGAGAAGGGGATGACAGAGGATGGAATGGTTGGATTGCATCATTGATGGAGACAGTTTGAGTAAGCTCTGGGAGTTGGTGATGAACAGGGAAGTCTGGCATTCTGTAGTCCATGGGGCCACAAAGAGTCGGACATGACTGAGAGGCTGAACTGAATTGAACTGAAAAAACTATATGCCAGGCACTATGATAGTCATTTTATAATTGCATCATGTTCATTATTTTTATTTTAATACACACAGAAGCTCTAAAAGATGAATGCTACAGTTGCACTATTGTATTGATGAGGATTCTATGATATGAAAGATTAAATTAATTATTCCAACATAACAGTTAATAAATGGTAAAACCCTTGTCAGTCTATCTCCAAAATTTTTCTTCATCATCAGCTTATACGACCTGCTAAAGTGACTCACATGAAGAAGATCCTTCATGGTCTATGTACATAATCATGTGCTTCAAAGTACTTGTAATGCTTATCTCTTGCAATGTTCAAAAACATGCTTGAATAGCACCCATGTCCAGCTACAAATACACACTCCCAAGGATAGAATTTAGGGGTCACAATTTAATTCATAACAGGTGCCAGTTAGGGAATTTCTAGCCCTGGGGAGAGGGATATTTAAAGGGCATGACAAATGACTTTTTGCAGCAGAGGGAGTGGCATCTTTGTGCAGCACAAAATGGCACAACATATGGAATTCTCTTAAGCCAAATCTGGGGAAACATATACTATTACCTTCTTGGGATTTTAGCTTACTCTTTAAACTATAAAATAGATCTCCATGAGGAACTGGAAAATTTTCAATTTTTGATACTCACCCTTATCTAGACAATTGGGACAATCTATAAGATGATGTCAGAGCTAGGAATAGAGCCCTTGTATCCAAACTTTTAGAATCTCTCAGTCAAATCATGTAGCTAATTCTGGCAATGCTATTTAAGAAAAGTAACTTGAGTTCAAGAACATTTAAATTTTACAAACTCAAACCAAGAGAACACGAAGCAACTAACAACGCCTTCTGATATTGGAAACTGCTCTGTGGAAGAAAACTGAGAGTTGACTTGTATTGTCTAGAGGGTAGAACGAAGATCATTTGGCGGGAGCCACTAGGAACATATTTTTTAAAGTCTGTTTTAACAGTTATATTATTCATTAAGTTAATGCTTTGCATTATAAGAATGGGAGCAACATGTTTGCAGAGGAACAAACAAGTTGAACAGCAACTTAGAGAAAAAAAATAAAGCACACAGGGAGAAATCAAACACTGGTTAGGTATTTGAACTATATGAACTTCAAAGTTTCTTCAAACTCTGAAAGCTAATATTCTGTAATAAAGAAGATTATTGTAGTTTAATTCAGTATGAATGAAAGACACTGAAATACAGACTCATTTAGAGAGTCATTTAGAGACTCATAAAGAGAAAGTGAGATGATATTATTCAATAATTTTTTCAGCTCATAATTGAGAATACAAAGCCACTCAACTAGTAGACAAAGCTACTACTGTGCTCACATTCAAAATTATCTCTTGAATCCTAATGAAATATTAAAATAATATTATTTTAATTGTCCCTCCTTAAGCATGGAGAGTAAAACTTACAGCATACACATTTAGAGTTCAGATACTGAGTATTTTATTTTATAACAACAGAAGTATATTTATTTAGCAAAGATTTTAAAATAAGATACCGAGTATTTTAACATCTTTCAAGAATCCAATATATCTGTTAATAGTCAACAAGTTCTAAATACATTTTGAATTATTAAACTTGCTTCTATAACTAAAACAAAACAGTTTATTAAAAATAACTCAAGATGCAATTTTATGACCAAGTTGCAGAATGAAAAAAGGCAATCTGATAAAGTACTATTCTTCTCCCCTAAGCCACTCAAACCTACGTACCTGTAATAAGAGAAAGAGGGAGAGACCAGGAGCTACCAGGAGTTGGAGAGACGAGAGAGCCAGAGTTGTTTCTACCAGGACACCACCCAAGCCTAAATCTCAGACTGCCCCTGAATAGAGTCTTTGAAGATATTAGTGCCCTTGAGTCACTGTCCTTGCAGAGTCGTTACCACTGAATCCATTATGACTTGCAGTATCTGAGAACAAAGTCCTTCCTAACAAGTTATCCTCAAAGCCGAGAACAGGAAAAGGGAGAGATTGGTTAAGTTAATGTTACTTTCTTCTTTTTCCATGTCCCCAAATATATTATACCTATATTTTTCCTTTTAGATAACTGACAAAAAGTATCCCATCAAAATATGAGGTATAGGGAACACTGAAATAGGTGAAGTTCAATTTACTCAAGTTCTTATTGAATCTGTTCTAAAATACAACAGCTTTCTATGTTTTTCATTAAAGAACAGACATAAGTTCTGTGATGACCATTACTAAGTGTATTCCATTAACATTTTAAAACATCATTTTTGTTGATATTAAGTAAGAACCAGGAACAGACTGCTCCCCCAGATAGACTATCTTATAACTGTTTATAACACTTAAAAGTAACATCAGCTCATACACTATCAGTTATTCAATATTCTCACAAAGTTGCAAAACAATATATACTGATGCTTAAATTCCTATATGTGGATATATGGAAACAATTATTAGAAGTTCAACATGTATTTCTTTATGTAAATTACATTTTCCTACAGTATCAATATTTTTATATTAAGAAAATACATATGGCTGGCATTTCTAAATAATAAAAAATAGTGTATTGGGGAGAAAGCCCCCAATTTTCCCAATAAAAGAAGTATATATATAAATATATTCATTTATACACATGCAACTTCCAAATCTCATGCTGAATTATTGTCTTGAAGCGAGCTTAACTACATGAGTATAAGCCAGGCTTTGTAGTTTCTTAACCTTTTTAAAAATTTTGACTCATTATGCAAAATAAAGTTTCTCTTATGCCTGTTATTAGAAACTAAATAATTTTAGGATACATTTGTAATTCACAGAAGAAAATATGAAGAGTTAAAAAAGGTAAAAAAAAAATTACTGAGTAGATGCCTGATTGATCAAAACATCCAAATTATGGATTATATATCCTAGTATGAGAATATATGAATAGGCATATAGCTATATGAATATAAGTATGATGTAATCAAACCAATAAATTTTCCTTGAAGTGCATGGGAAATTGCTCTAACAGGACAATGAACATTTAAGTAAATATTCAGTAAATCAGAGTTGCCTAAACGCAGAATAAGAAAAAAGTCATTGTTTTCCATGGGAATTTATTGAGAGAGAACTTCTGCTTGATGGGAAGTAGAAGACTGAACAAAACACAAAAGTAATAGATTTTGTACATTATCAAGTTTAAATAGCCTGAATTATAAACACTCTAAATGAAGATGTTCCTCAAAGCAATGCATTTTACAGTTCAAAACCCATTTCAAGATGTTTAATGAGATTTCATTTAATTTGTGCTCTTTTGAAACTGTCCACCAGGCAAAAAAGAAAATCTGTCACCTTTTGTTTGGCCAGCTTCAAATCTTATTGTTTCCTACCAATAAAAAATAAAATTTACATGGCCTAGTTTATTTCATATGTTTAACTATTCTATTACTATTAGAACATGAAGGAATTGAAATATTTTATTTATAAAAAAGAACAAGGTCAAATGGATGAGTTGTTATTTAGGGCTCACTACTGAGATCAAAAGTATATTTCAATCTACCAAGGATGAAATGTGTATTTCAATCTACCAAGAAACTATGATGTCATATTGTTCTACAAAATTTGGCACTAGTATATTTTAATTATTTTCAGTGACTCTATTATAGAAAAACCCAACACATAGGTGAGTAAATTACAGAGAATATAATTTTACTGCAGTTTAAACGTCTGTGTTGTTATGAAAGACAGTAAATTCAAGATGAACTTCTTGTTTCAGTACCTTAGTTTATCATAATAGTAATTTTTAAAATTCTTATTATAGTCAGACTAATAATGGTATTGAAAACGTAATTTATAGAATACTTTCACACACATCCTTATTAATTGATCCTCACAATAACCTTCTGGGCAAGAAAGGAAAAGCATTACTTTTACCATTTTATAGATGACAGAACTAAAGCACAAGAATCTATTAAGCTGGTCACAGTCATTCACCTAAATAGGTAATATTTGTTCAATATATCAGGCTTCCCTTGTGGCTCAGCTAGTAAAGAATGCGCCTGCAATGCAGAAGACCTGGGTGCAATCCCTGGGTTGGGAAGATCCTCTGGAGAAGGGAAAGGCTACCCCTTTCAGTATTCTGGCCTAGAGAATTCCATGGACTGTATAGTCTAGGGCTGCAAAGAGTCAGGCACTACTGACTTTCACTTACACTTTCATTCATAATATCACATGGCCCTAGAGTAATGGCCTGGGACTTGCAATTGTTGTAATTAATTACACATTCAATTATAAGCAAAATCATAATGTGACTAAATATACCAAGGAAATATTTACAAGTAACTACATATATCTCAAGCAAGAGAAACATGGGTTGCATTTGTATCTTTTTCTTGAGTTGATGGTATTTTAGCTGATAAAAGTATATAGGACTGAGTCACTTTCTTCACTTGTCACGATTCATGTTCCTCTTCTAAATATATCTACCTGTCTCTTATACACATCTCTTTCAAGAATCCAATATATCTGTTAATAGTCAACAAGTTCTAAATACATTTTGAATTATTAAACTTGCTTCTATAACTAAAACAAAACAGTTTATTAAAAATAACTCAAGATGCAATTTTATGACCAAGTTGCAGAATGAAAAAAGGCAATCTGATAAAGTACTATTCTTCTCCCCTAAGCCACTCAAACCTACGTACCTGTAATAAGAGAAAGAGGGAGAGACCAGGAGCTACCAGGAGTTGGAGAGACGAGAGAGCCAGAGTTGTTTCTACCAGGACACCACCCAAGCCTAAATCTCAGACTGCCCCTGAATAGAGTCTTTGAAGATATTAGTGCCCTTGAGTCACTGTCCTTGCAGAGTCGTTACCACTGAATCCATTATGACTTGCAGTATCTGAGAACAAAGTCCTTCCTAACAAGTTATCCTCAAAGCCGAGAACAGGAAAAGGGAGAGATTGGTTAAGTTAATGTTACTTTCTTCTTTTTCCATGTCCCCAAATATATTATACCTATATTTTTCCTTTTAGATAACTGACAAAAAGTATCCCATCAAAATATGAGGTATAGGGAACACTGAAATAGGTGAAGTTCAATTTACTCAAGTTCTTATTGAATCTGTTCTAAAATACAACAGCTTTCTATGTTTTTCATTAAAGAACAGACATAAGTTCTGTGATGACCATTACTAAGTGTATTCCATTAACATTTTAAAACATCATTTTTGTTGATATTAAGTAAGAACCAGGAACAGACTGCTCCCCCAGATAGACTATCTTATAACTGTTTATAACACTTAAAAGTAACATCAGCTCATACACTATCAGTTATTCAATATTCTCACAAAGTTGCAAAACAATATATACTGATGCTTAAATTCCTATATGTGGATATATGGAAACAATTATTAGAAGTTCAACATGTATTTCTTTATGTAAATTACATTTTCCTACAGTATCAATATTTTTATATTAAGAAAATACATATGGCTGGCATTTCTAAATAATAAAAAATAGTGTATTGGGGAGAAAGCCCCCAATTTTCCCAATAAAAGAAGTATATATATAAATATATTCATTTATACACATGCAACTTCCAAATCTCATGCTGAATTATTGTCTTGAAGCGAGCTTAACTACATGAGTATAAGCCAGGCTTTGTAGTTTCTTAACCTTTTTAAAAATTTTGACTCATTATGCAAAATAAAGTTTCTCTTATGCCTGTTATTAGAAACTAAATAATTTTAGGATACATTTGTAATTCACAGAAGAAAATATGAAGAGTTAAAAAAGGTAAAAAAAAAATTACTGAGTAGATGCCTGATTGATCAAAACATCCAAATTATGGATTATATATCCTAGTATGAGAATATATGAATAGGCATATAGCTATATGAATATAAGTATGATGTAATCAAACCAATAAATTTTCCTTGAAGTGCATGGGAAATTGCTCTAACAGGACAATGAACATTTAAGTAAATATTCAGTAAATCAGAGTTGCCTAAACGCAGAATAAGAAAAAAGTCATTGTTTTCCATGGGAATTTATTGAGAGAGAACTTCTGCTTGATGGGAAGTAGAAGACTGAACAAAACACAAAAGTAATAGATTTTGTACATTATCAAGTTTAAATAGCCTGAATTATAAACACTCTAAATGAAGATGTTCCTCAAAGCAATGCATTTTACAGTTCAAAACCCATTTCAAGATGTTTAATGAGATTTCATTTAATTTGTGCTCTTTTGAAACTGTCCACCAGGCAAAAAAGAAAATCTGTCACCTTTTGTTTGGCCAGCTTCAAATCTTATTGTTTCCTACCAATAAAAAATAAAATTTACATGGCCTAGTTTATTTCATATGTTTAACTATTCTATTACTATTAGAACATGAAGGAATTGAAATATTTTATTTATAAAAAAGAACAAGGTCAAATGGATGAGTTGTTATTTAGGGCTCACTACTGAGATCAAAAGTATATTTCAATCTACCAAGGATGAAATGTGTATTTCAATCTACCAAGAAACTATGATGTCATATTGTTCTACAAAATTTGGCACTAGTATATTTTAATTATTTTCAGTGACTCTATTATAGAAAAACCCAACACATAGGTGAGTAAATTACAGAGAATATAATTTTACTGCAGTTTAAAAGTCTGTGTTGTTATGAAAGACAGTAAATTCAAGATGAACTTCTTGTTTCAGTACCTTAGTTTATCATAATAGTAATTTTTAAAATTCTTATTATAGTCAGACTAATAATGGTATTGAAAACGTAATTTATAGAATACTTTCACACACATCCTTATTAATTGATCCTCACAATAACCTTCTGGGCAAGAAAGGAAAAGCATTACTTTTACCATTTTATAGATGACAGAACTAAAGCACAAGAATCTATTAAGCTGGTCACAGTCATTCACCTAAATAGGTAATATTTGTTCAATATATCAGGCTTCCCTTGTGGCTCAGCTAGTAAAGAATGCGCCTGCAATGCAGAAGACCTGGGTGCAATCCCTGGGTTGGGAAGATCCTCTGGAGAAGGGAAAGGCTACCCCTTTCAGTATTCTGGCCTAGAGAATTCCATGGACTGTATAGTCTAGGGCTGCAAAGAGTCAGGCACTACTGACTTTCACTTACACTTTCATTCATAATATCACATGGCCCTAGAGTAATGGCCTGGGACTTGCAATTGTTGTAATTAATTACACATTCAATTATAAGCAAAATCATAATGTGACTAAATATACCAAGGAAATATTTACAAGTAACTACATATATCTCAAGCAAGAGAAACATGGGTTGCATTTGTATCTTTTTCTTGAGTTGATGGTATTTTAGCTGATAAAAGTATATAGGACTGAGTCACTTTCTTCACTTGTCACGATTCATGTTCCTCTTCTAAATATATCTACCTGTCTCTTATACACATCTCTTTCAAGAATCCAATATATCTGTTAATAGTCAACAAGTTCTAAATACATTTTGAATTATTAAACTTGCTTCTATAACTAAAACAAAACAGTTTATTAAAAATAACTCAAGATGCAATTTTATGACCAAGTTGCAGAATGAAAAAAGGCAATCTGATAAAGTACTATTCTTCTCCCCTAAGCCACTCAAACCTACGTACCTGTAATAAGAGAAAGAGGGAGAGACCAGGAGCTACCAGGAGTTGGAGAGACGAGAGAGCCAGAGTTGTTTCTACCAGGACACCACCCAAGCCTAAATCTCAGACTGCCCCTGAATAGAGTCTTTGAAGATATTAGTGCCCTTGAGTCACTGTCCTTGCAGAGTCGTTACCACTGAATCCATTATGACTTGCAGTATCTGAGAACAAAGTCCTTCCTAACAAGTTATCCTCAAAGCCGAGAACAGGAAAAGGGAGAGATTGGTTAAGTTAATGTTACTTTCTTCTTTTTCCATGTCCCCAAATATATTATACCTATATTTTTCCTTTTAGATAACTGACAAAAAGTATCCCATCAAAATATGAGGTATAGGGAACACTGAAATAGGTGAAGTTCAATTTACTCAAGTTCTTATTGAATCTGTTCTAAAATACAACAGCTTTCTATGTTTTTCATTAAAGAACAGACATAAGTTCTGTGATGACCATTACTAAGTGTATTCCATTAACATTTTAAAACATCATTTTTGTTGATATTAAGTAAGAACCAGGAACAGACTGCTCCCCCAGATAGACTATCTTATAACTGTTTATAACACTTAAAAGTAACATCAGCTCATACACTATCAGTTATTCAATATTCTCACAAAGTTGCAAAACAATATATACTGATGCTTAAATTCCTATATGTGGATATATGGAAACAATTATTAGAAGTTCAACATGTATTTCTTTATGTAAATTACATTTTCCTACAGTATCAATATTTTTATATTAAGAAAATACATATGGCTGGCATTTCTAAATAATAAAAAATAGTGTATTGGGGAGAAAGCCCCCAATTTTCCCAATAAAAGAAGTATATATATAAATATATTCATTTATACACATGCAACTTCCAAATCTCATGCTGAATTATTGTCTTGAAGCGAGCTTAACTACATGAGTATAAGCCAGGCTTTGTAGTTTCTTAACCTTTTTAAAAATTTTGACTCATTATGCAAAATAAAGTTTCTCTTATGCCTGTTATTAGAAACTAAATAATTTTAGGATACATTTGTAATTCACAGAAGAAAATATGAAGAGTTAAAAAAGGTAAAAAAAAAATTACTGAGTAGATGCCTGATTGATCAAAACATCCAAATTATGGATTATATATCCTAGTATGAGAATATATGAATAGGCATATAGCTATATGAATATAAGTATGATGTAATCAAACCAATAAATTTTCCTTGAAGTGCATGGGAAATTGCTCTAACAGGACAATGAACATTTAAGTAAATATTCAGTAAATCAGAGTTGCCTAAATGCAGAATAAGAAAAAAGTCATTGTTTTCCATGGGAATTTATTGAGAGAGAACTTCTGCTTGATGGGAAGTAGAAGACTGAACAAAACACAAAAGTAATAGATTTTGTACATTATCAAGTTTAAATAGCCTGAATTATAAACACTCTAAATGAAGATGTTCCTCAAAGCAATGCATTTTACAGTTCAAAACCCATTTCAAGATGTTTAATGAGATTTCATTTAATTTGTGCTCTTTTGAAACTGTCCACCAGGCAAAAAAGAAAATCTGTCACCTTTTGTTTGGCCAGCTTCAAATCTTATTGTTTCCTACCAATAAAAAATAAAATTTACATGGCCTAGTTTATTTCATATGTTTAACTATTCTATTACTATTAGAACATGAAGGAATTGAAATATTTTATTTATAAAAAAGAACAAGGTCAAATGGATGAGTTGTTATTTAGGGCTCACTACTGAGATCAAAAGTATATTTCAATCTACCAAGGATGAAATGTGTATTTCAATCTACCAAGAAACTATGATGTCATATTGTTCTACAAAATTTGGCACTAGTATATTTTAATTATTTTCAGTGACTCTATTATAGAAAAACCCAACACATAGGTGAGTAAATTACAGAGAATATAATTTTACTGCAGTTTAAAAGTCTGTGTTGTTATGAAAGACAGTAAATTCAAGATGAACTTCTTGTTTCAGTACCTTAGTTTATCATAATAGTAATTTTTAAAATTCTTATTATAGTCAGACTAATAATGGTATTGAAAACGTAATTTATAGAATACTTTCACACACATCCTTATTAATTGATCCTCACAATAACCTTCTGGGCAAGAAAGGAAAAGCATTACTTTTACCATTTTATAGATGACAGAACTAAAGCACAAGAATCTATTAAGCTGGTCACAGTCATTCACCTAAATAGGTAATATTTGTTCAATATATCAGGCTTCCCTTGTGGCTCAGCTAGTAAAGAATGCGCCTGCAATGCAGAAGACCTGGGTGCAATCCCTGGGTTGGGAAGATCCTCTGGAGAAGGGAAAGGCTACCCCTTTCAGTATTCTGGCCTAGAGAATTCCATGGACTGTATAGTCTAGGGCTGCAAAGAGTCAGGCACTACTGACTTTCACTTACACTTTCATTCATAATATCACATGGCCCTAGAGTAATGGCCTGGGAAGTAATATTTGTTCAATATATCAGGCTTCCCTTGTGGCTCAGCTAGTAAAGAATGCGCCTGCAATGCAGAAGACCTGGGTGCAATCCCTGGGTTGGGAAGATCCTCTGGAGAAGGGAAAGGCTACCCACTTCAGTATTCTGGCCTAGAGAATTCCATGGACTGTATAGTCTAGGGCTGCAAAGAGTCAGGCACTACTGACTTTCACTTACACTTTCATTCATAATATCACATGGCCCTAGAGTAATGGCCTGGGACTTGCAATTGTTGTAATTAATTACACATTCAATTATAAGCAAAATCATAATGTGACTAAATATACCAAGGAAATATTTACAAGTAACTACATATATCTCAAGCAAGAGAAACATGGGTTGCATTTGTATCTTTTTCTTGAGTTGATGGTATTTTAGCTGATAAAAGTATATAGGACTGAGTCACTTTCTTCACTTGTCACGATTCATGTTCCTCTTCTAAATATATCTACAGTGAACTTATAGAGTATACTTCATGAATTAATATTATTCCCTAGAAGTTTTCTGCTTCAAGATTATAAATGCTATTTTCACTCCAAGTAACATCAGGCCTATAAATTATTATTATTATTCAGTCTAACAGCCTAAGTGCAAATCTTTATCTGCTCTTTTTTTTTTAAATTTCTGCCCTTTACACTGCTTCCTAATTCCTTCATTTATATCTGTTTTTGTGCTGTCTTCTTTAGTTTTCAGTTTTCTTTGCACTGCTCTACTATTTAATGTTTCCTAAGTTTATTCAGTCCCTGTTATGTATTTTATATTCTTTAATCTAATTTTTTCAACAATATTTCATCTTCATTCTCAGTGTCATCCTCTCTTCCTAAATTCCCCTTGGCTGTGATTCAATATCTTTTCTCTTCCAAGTCACATGACTCAAAAAATATTAGTGCATCATTTCTCACTTTGTGTCAGTCATCAGCCCAATGTAATTTTGCTTTCTATTCTGGTATTTTATATCACTAATGACTTCCCAATTACCAAATCACATAGATAGTTTTTGGATTTTGTCTGCCACTCTCAGCTAACTTTAAATAAATTTAGGTAGATATATACAGTGACATACTATGAAAGCGTGAAAAAGGATGAACTAATTTTCTGTTTTGGTATGAAAAGGCAGTCTTACATGTGGAAATAGAATCTCTGGTGTACTTTTCAGCTATGTTGTAAACTACTACTCAAGCTAAAATGTTTAAAATGAACCATATACAATTTCTTTCTCTATAAACATTTTGTTATGGGACTATTGTCTAGTATTTATAAGATCATGACAGTAATAAAGCAAAATCTACTCTTCCTGGAAATAACACGTTGGACTTCTTTCACAATTACTGCCCTAGATGGCCACTGAGCTCAACTTGACTTTAATGTGCTGAACTGTAATTAACTCAGGCAAAAATACTGAGTGATAGTGAGTAGGAAGTGTTACACAGCCAAATCCCAAGGCTATAAATTATACAAGAAAGCTAAATCTTGCCTCAAGCAGCAGTCTTTGGTAGAAGGCATACTGTTCAACATACAGAAATGAACAAATTGTTATTCTGCTAATTATGAGTGTTTAAAGTTCAAAACTTTTATTCACTTATTTTTTAACAAACTAGGTGAAGACTGGGGCTGTGGCCAGGAGGAGCCACACCAACTCCAAGGAGCAGTGGCTGAGCAGGCACAGGATCCAGTGATGCCATACAACCATCTCATCCTTTGTCATCCCCTTCTCCTCCTGCCTTCAATCTTTCCCAGTATCAGGGTCTTTTCAAATAAGTCAGTTCTTCACACCAGTTAGCCAAAGTATTGGAATTTCAGCTTCAGCATTAGTTGTTCCAATGAATATTCCGGACTGATCTCCTTTAGGATGGACTGGCTGGATCTCCTTTCAGTCCAAGGGACTCAAGAGTCTTCTCCAACACCACAGTTCAAAATCATCAATTCTTCGGTGCTCAGCTTTCTTTATAGTCCAACTCTCACATCCATACATGACTACTGGAAAAACCATAGCCCTGACTAGATGGACCTTTGTTGACAAAGTAATGACTCTGCTTTTTAATATGCTGTCTAGGTTGGTCATAACTTTTCTTCCAAGGAGTAAGCATATTTTTATTTCATGGCTGCAGTCACCATCTGCAGTGATTTTGGAGCCCAGAAAAATAAAGTCTGCTACTGTTTCTACTGTTCCTCCATCTATTTGCCATGAAGTGATGGGACCGAGTACCGTGACCTTTGTTTTCTGAATGTAGAGCTTTAAGCTAACTTTTTCACTCTCCTCTTTCACTTTCATCAAGAGGCTCTTTAGTTCTTCACTTTCTGCCATAAGGGTGGTGCCATCTGCATATCTGTGTTTCTATAACACTATAATACCAAACATATATATATATATATACAATGTCAAAAACAATGAAATACTTAGGAATAAGCTTAATCAAAGAGGTGAAAGATCTGTACACTGATAATTACAAGACAGCAGTAAAAATAACTGGGAGAGACAGGAATAAATGGAACGATATCCCATGTTCACAAATTAGAAGATTCGATATTGTTAAAATGTTCACATAACCCAAAGCTACCTATAGATGCAACACAAACTCTACCAAAAGGCCAATGATGACTTTTTATAGAAGTAGAAAAAAAAATCCTAAGGTGTTTATGGGAACACAAAAAAGCCAAATAACCAAAGAAACCCTAAGAAAGAATGAAGGGGGAAACATCACCCTCCCTGATTTGGTACTGAAAACATATGGATGTTCTTTTCTGATTTCTTTATTCTCTTCAAGGGAAGGAGACATGAGAGTGCATGTTGGAAGTCTGAAGAGTCAAGATGTGTGAAATAAATGTCTAAGAGAGCAGGAGAATGAATTCACCAGCTTATGTAAGTAGAATACGTGGCATCTACTGAAGGCTCATATGGTTATAAATTTAAATTGTGACCAGTTTTTAGCTTGCTTATTTTTCTGTATCGATTGGGAAAGAGTGAAGAAATAGCATTACTGAAGTCAGTTTGGAGGTATGTTAGATGGATTCTCAGACAGAAATAGAGGCAACAGTGTTAAGACAGTGACAATTAACTTATTGAAGATAAAGCAGGGAAAGAGTAGAAAAAGAATACAAGATAGATGATAGGCATGGAAAGACTAACAGATAGGATATGCCAGTGAGGCAAATTTTATTTGAAGTTGGGGTATTAAAATGAGTGAAATGGAAAAAGAGTAGACAGTCAATGAAAAGAATGATGCTTTAAGAAGTTTGGAAGATGTGAAATTACTAGAACAAAGATGATAAGGCCATGGTGATGTTAGGAAGGGGATTGAGGGTTGCAAGAGACAGAGAGCCTAGAGTTGTAAGAAGCTAGAAAACTGGAGGGGGAGAGAGAGAGGAGAGAGACAGAGAGAATATTATTCGGAAATAAGGGTGGATATCAAAGATTTTAGGAAGAAGGTATGATAAAGGCGATATAACCTGATGTAATTAGCTTCAAATGAGGATGTCAGGGAGGAGAAAGTAACAGTCATATGCAAATATAAGATTTAGTTGGCGTATTCTCTAGATTGAAATGTAAAGTTGTACTAGTATGTGAGGCAGTGTCCCCAGAGGACATCCAGTTTTCTATTAGGGTGCTGCTGCTGCTGCTGCTAAGTCGCTTCAGTCATGTCCAACTCTGTGCAACCCCATAGACGGCAGCCCACCAGGCTACCCCGTCCCCGGTATTCTCCAGGCAAGAACACTGGAGTGGGTTGCCATTTCCTTCTCCAATGCATGAAAGTGAAAAGTGAAAGTGAAAAGTGAAAGTGAAGTCGCTCAGTCGTGTCCGACCTTCAGCGATCCCATGGACTGCAGCCTTCCAGGCCCCTCCGTCCATGAGATTTTCCAGGCAAGAGTACTNCTACTTAAGTTTCAGTGGCAAAGGAAGAGGCAGATTGAGACTAGGTATCTGCAAAGAAACTTAAAAAAAAAAAAAAGCATTGCATAATAAAATCTGTTATTTCTTACATGACTAAATGTGTTAAGTTAAAGAAACAGTGTCTTTATTACTATGTAGTTAGCATTATGCCTAGTTCAGTGAGTAGCTTTTCAAAAACCATTTGCTGGTTGCCTCTGAGTTCCCTGCTGATCTTGCCATTTGATTCTCCATCTGTCGAGGCTCAGAACATAATCAGGTAGACACATACTAGAGAGTAGAAAACAGTATAGTCTATTAAGGGTATTTACATTTATACTGTTTTGTTTTAAAAGCATTCTAGAGGCATCATAAAAATACCAAAAATCAAAAGTAAAAAACAATTTGCACTTCCCCTCAACTTTTTATATCTTTGCTCCATTTCCATTTTTAATATATGCATCAACAAATTTGCATATCCATAATCATAGGCTGTATATAATTTTTATTCTTCATGGAATATTTCTTAACCTAAAATATTTGAAGGTGTGTTGTGTATTGCAACCTTAAACATTTAAAGAGAAATTAGCTGAGTAAGTGTACTTTGTCGAGGAAATTAAAAATTAAATTGATAGATTATTTTGAAATGTAAATAAATAAACAAATGTTGAGGTGAGTTGCAAACAATGGTTTTAAAGTTTAAATCAGTTCAGTTCAGTTCAGTCACCCAGTTGTGTCTGACTTTTTGTGACCCTATGAATTGCAGCACGCCAGGCCTCCCTGTCCATCACCAACTCCCAGAGTTTACTCAAACTCATGTCCATTGATCCAGTGATGCCATACAACCATCTCATCCTTTGTCATCCCCTTCTCCTCCTGCCTTCAATCTTTCGCAGTATCAGGGTCTTTTCAAATAAGTCAGTTCTTCACAACAGTTAGCCAAAGTATTGGAATTTCAGCTTCAGCATTAGTTGTTCCAATGAATATTCAGGACTGATCTCCTTTAGGATGGACTGGCTGGATCTCCTTTCAGTCCAAGGGACTCAAGAGTCTTCTCCAACACCACAGTTCAAAATCATCAATTCTTCGGTGCTCAGCTTTCTTTATAGTCCAACTCTCACATCCATACATGACTACTGGAAAAACCATAGCCCTGACTAGATGGACCTTTGTTGACAAAGTAATGCCTATGCTTTTTAATATGCTGTCTAGGTTGGTCATAACTTTCCTTCCAAGGAGTAAGCGTCTTTTAATTTCATGGCTGCAATCACCATCTGCAGTGATTTTGGAGCCCAGAAAAATAAAGTCTGCTACTGTTTCTACTGTTCCTCCATCTATTTGCCATGAAGTGATGGGACCGAGTACCATGACCTTTGTTTTCTGAATGTAGAGCTTTAAGCTAACTTTTTCACTCTCCTCTTTCACTTTCATCAAGAGGCTCTTTAGTTCTTCACTTTCTGCCATAAGGGTGGTGCCATCTGCATATCTGTGTTTCTATAACACTATAATACCAAACATATATATATATATATACAATGTCAAAAACAATGAAATACTTAGGAATAAGCTTAATCAAAGAGGTGAAAGATCTGTACACTGATAATTACAAGACAGCAGTAAAAATAACTGGGAGAGACAGGAATAAATGGAACGATATCCCATGTTCACAAATTAGAAGATTCGATATTGTTAAAATGTTCACATAACCCAAAGCTACCTATAGATGCAACACAAACTCTACCAAAAGGCCAATGATGACTTTTTATAGAAGTAGAAAAAAAAATCCTAAGGTGTTTATGGGAACACAAAAAAGCCAAATAACCAAAGAAACCCTAAGAAAGAATGAAGGGGGAAACATCACCCTCCCTGATTTGGTACTGAAAACATATGGATGTTCTTTTCTGATTTCTTTATTCTCTTCAAGGGAAGGAGACATGAGAGTGCATGTTGGAAGTCTGAAGAGTCAAGATGTGTGAAATAAATGTCTAAGAGAGCAGGAGAATGAATTCACCAGCTTATGTAAGTAGAATACGTGGCATCTACTGAAGGCTCATATGGTTATAAATTTAAATTGTGACCAGTTTTTAGCTTGCTTATTTTTCTGTATCGATTGGGAAAGAGTGAAGAAATAGCATTACTGAAGTCAGTTTGGAGGTATGTTAGATGGATTCTCAGACAGAAATAGAGGCAACAGTGTTAAGACAGTGACAATTAACTTATTGAAGATAAAGCAGGGAAAGAGTAGAAAAAGAATACAAGATAGATGATAGGCATGGAAAGACTAACAGATAGGATATGCCAGTGAGGCAAATTTTATTTGAAGTTGGGGTATTAAAATGAGTGAAATGGAAAAAGAGTAGACAGTCAATGAAAAGAATGATGCTTTAAGAAGTTTGGAAGATGTGAAATTACTAGAACAAAGATGATAAGGCCATGGTGATGTTAGGAAGGGGATTGAGGGTTGCAAGAGACAGAGAGCCTAGAGTTGTAAGAAGCTAGAAAACTGGAGGGGGAGAGAGAGAGGAGAGAGACAGAGAGAATATTATTCGGAAATAAGGGTGGATATCAAAGATTTTAGGAAGAAGGTATGATAAAGGCGATATAACCTGATGTAATTAGCTTCAAATGAGGATGTCAGGGAGGAGAAAGTAACAGTCATATGCAAATATAAGATTTAGTTGGCGTATTCTCTAGATTGAAATGTAAAGTTGTACTAGTATGTGAGGCAGTGTCCCCAGAGGACATCCAGTTTTCTATTAGGGTGCTGCTGCTGCTGCTGCTAAGTCGCTTCAGTCATGTCCAACTCTGTGCAACCCCATAGACGGCAGCCCACCAGGCTACCCCGTCCCCGGTATTCTCCAGGCAAGAACACTGGAGTGGGTTGCCATTTCCTTCTCCAATGCATGAAAGTGAAAAGTGAAAGTGAAAAGTGAAAGTGAAGTCGCTCAGTCGTGTCCGACCTTCAGCGATCCCATGGACTGCAGCCTTCCAGGCCCCTCCGTCCATGAGATTTTCCAGGCAAGAGTACTACTACTGAAGGCTCATATGGTTATAAATTTAAATTGTGACCAGTTTTTAGCTTGCTTATTTTTCTGTATCGATTGGGAAAGAGTGAAGAAATAGCATTACTGAAGTCAGTTTGGAGGTATGTTAGATGGATTCTCAGACAGAAATAGAGGCAACAGTGTTAAGACAGTGACAATTAACTTATTGAAGATAAAGCAGGGAAAGAGTAGAAAAAGAATACAAGATAGATGATAGGCATGGAAAGACTAACAGATAGGATATGCCAGTGAGGCAAATTTTATTTGAAGTTGGGGTATTAAAATGAGTGAAATGGAAAAAGAGTAGACAGTCAATGAAAAGAATGATGCTTTAAGAAGTTTGGAAGATGTGAAATTACTAGAACAAAGATGATAAGGCCATGGTGATGTTAGGAAGGGGATTGAGGGTTGCAAGAGACAGAGAGCCTAGAGTTGTAAGAAGCTAGAAAACTGGAGGGGGAGAGAGAGAGGAGAGAGACAGAGAGAATATTATTCGGAAATAAGGGTGGATATCAAAGATTTTAGGAAGAAGGTATGATAAAGGCGATATAACCTGATGTAATTAGCTTCAAATGAGGATGGCAGGGAGGAGAAAGTAATAGTCATATGCAAATATAAGATTTAGTTGGCGTATTCTCTAGATTGAAATGTAAAGTTGTACTAGTATGTGAGGCAGTGTCCCCAGAGGACATCCAGTTTTCTATTAGGGTGCTGCTGCTGCTGCTGCTAAGTCGCTTCAGTCATGCCCAACTCTGTGCAACCCCATAGACGGCAGCCCACCAGGCTACCCCGTCCCCGGTATTCTCCAGGCAAGAACACTGGAGTGGGTTTCCATTTCCTTCTCCAATGCATGAAAGTGAAAAGTGAAAGTGAAGTCGCTCAGTCGTGTCCGACCCTCAGCGATCCCATGGACTGCAGCCTTCCAGGCCCCTCCGTCCATGAGATTTTCCAGGCAAGAGTACTCGAGTGGGTTGCCATTGGGTGACAAAGAAGAAATTCAGACAGGACATTAGGAAAGAAGCAACTTTGCTGAAGCCATATTATGAATTCTAGGGGTCATAAATAAAAAGTTGGGGTAATCAGGAAGATACCATCAGAAAGAGTTTACAGAGATGAATGAAGCATAAACTATGAGTACTGGATATTCTGTGATTACTGAGATTAGCCTTGTACATCACCATGGCCTTATCATCTTCATTCTAGTAATTGCACATCTTCCAAACTTCTTAAAGTATCGTCATTTCCACTAACTGCCTACTCTTTCCATTTCACTCATTTTAATACCCCAACTTCAAATAATATTGGCCTCACTGGCATATCCTATCTGTTAATATTTCCACTGCTTATCATCTATTTTGTATTCTTTTCCTACTTTTTTCTTATACCTGTTATAACAGGTATAAGACAGGGTGAATTCATCCTGAAAGTCTCTAAGAAGAGGTCAACGATCCATTTTAATTATAACCTCCTTCCTGGAGCTGGTCTCTTAGATTGTGATAGTCATTGCATAGTATGAGTAGAAAGAAAGGGAAATCCTGCCAAAATTTGCAGTGCTGTATGGTTTCCCTTTTTAAACCTGCCAACTACAATGTTAGTGCCAAGCAATTATACTATTTCTCAAAGGTGGGAAGTTATAATATAGTTGCTAAATTTACAATTTTTTGTATATTTTGAGATAGTTGATGAGAGAGTTTGAAATGGTCTTCTGTTAAACAACAGGATTTCTTTTAAGTATATTTTTATGTAGGTGTTTTTAAATAATACGATGACATACTTAAAATGATAAACATTTCAGGTATTTGTCTGTCCTATAATTCAATCTCTTGTTTCTTGGCAAGGAAAAATGTAAAATAGTTTCTTTTCTATTTTCATTTATTCTTTTTCTTCCTCATCATTGGAATCAGGCATAAATAGATAAAACCACGTTACCTAAAACTAAAAACACTTATAACATTGTATATCAATTCAGTTCAGTTCAGTCGCTCAGTCATCCGACTCTTTGCGAACTGCAGCATTCCAGGCCTCCCTGTCCATCACCAATTTCCGGAGTTCACTGAAACTCATGTCCATTGAGTTGGGGATGCCATCCAGCCATCTCATCCTCTGTTTTCCCTTTCTCCTCCTTCCCCCAATCCCTCATTGTATACAGTAAAACTTAAAAGATCTATACACAACATAGCATGTATACATTAGACCAGATGTTCTGAAAATGTAGTCCATGGATCACCCTTATCAGAACCAACCGGGGTGTTAACATTTAGATGCTTTTAACCATTAAAGTACTTCCTGAATCATATTCTCAATGAATGGGATTCTAAAAAACTGGGTTCTAAAAGCAGAGAGTGCCAGGCATTTGTGTGCCTCCACCAAGTTTCAGTGATCTACCGGGTCACTTTGATAGTGAGTGCCAGCAGCTAGGTTTGCACCTCCTGCTGATCCCATGATATCTCTTCTCCAGCCTTTCAGAATGTGGGATACATTCTGAATGTATACAGTTGTGTGGTAAATAGCTCCCGCTTTTCCTGTGAATCATCTGTGCCAATAAGGTCAGAGACAGTGTGAGACAAACGTGGGTTCCAGTCAGTATTCATGGATTCCACTTTGCCTCTCTTTCCTTCTCGTCACATCAAACTTTTTTTCCTGACTTCCAGGCCTTGCTGGCACAACTTCAGGTCCCCAAGTAAAGCAGAGGCAATAACCTTCCTTATCTTGTTTTCCCAGCTCTCACAACTTTGTAAATTCCAATTGCTATAACAGATTCTTTCTTTGACTTCACTCATAGTGATTCTACCTTTTTAATCAAACCATATTTTATGAGACAGGGAAGGGAAGAAAACCGGTCAAGAGGGAATGATCAAACATGTTGCTACTCTAGTCGATGAGATCTCAACCCTACTGGAGACTCTGGGAGTCAATATAAAACATGTCTTAGAGTTATTCCACTCTAACAGACAAATAGTTCCTGAAATGTTTAGCCACCTACTCTGTCAATCACAGGTTCACAGCAGCTTTTAAGGAATAATTCTCCAGAACTTCTAATCTATTACATCTATAAGCAAGCAGCCTCAGGTGGCTAGATAAGCCCTCCAGCAAAGAGATACTACTGCTGGAAGATGGAGATTGGATGACCTGAGCAGGATAGTGGTGGCCAAAAAGTGGTGTGGGTCACTGAAAGAATAATTTATGAGAACTTTGTAAAAGCTAATGTTTTTATCCTCACAAAAACTCAACAAGGTATTCAGTATTGTTTGAAAGGAAAAGTGAAAGTGTTAATCCCTTAGTTGTATCCAACTCTCTGTAGCCCCATGAACTGTAGCCCACCAGGCTCCTCTGTCCACAGAATTCTCAAGGCAAGAATACTGGAGTAGGTTGCCATTCCCTTCTCCAGGTGATCTTCCCAAACCACGGAAGGGACCCGGATCTCCTGTACCGCAGGCAGATTCTTTACTGTCTGAGCCAGCAGAGAATCCCCTCAGTATGATTTATAGTTGCCTTATACATGAACAAAAGAGAGGTTTGGACTGCTTATACAAATTTTTCAAAATTCACAGAGGTGATAAGGTAAGGAATTAGAATGTAAACCTAGACGTAAATGATTTCAAAGTGTGTATTATTAACCACTACAATTGCTGCCAAATCTAATTTCTAATATGAAATTTTAGCAAGTTTGTCAAATGCATTGCTAATATTTAAAAATATAATTGTATCTTTATACTAGCAGAAAATAATAGCAAGATGAAGATGAAATTAATTACTGTTTTAAAGTGCTGAAAAACACAATGTACTTAAGAGTAAATTATCAAAATAATATGAAACCTTTAGACTGAAAACTACAGCATACTAAGAAAAATGAAAGCTCTAAATAAAGATAGTAATGTTGTTTACATGACAATTCTTCACAAATAGATCAATAGATTCAATTTAATCCAAATCAAATTCCAGTAGGATGCTATGCAGAAACTAATGGGGTGATTCTAAAACTTATATGGAAATACAAATATTTTAGAAGAACCAAAACAATTTAAAAAACAACACAACTTGGAACTTGCACCTAATTTTAAGGCTTACTAAAGAGACACACAAATTAAGACAGTGTGGATGTGGCGTCAGTATAGACTTACAAGTCTATGGAAGAATAATGCTGTGATTCAGTCTCTAAATTGTGTCCAACTCTTTGTGACCCCTGGATTATAGGCCACCAGGCTCCTCTGTCCATGTAATTCTCCAGGCAAGAATACTGGCATGGGTTGTCATTTCCTTCTCCAGGGATCTTTCCCACACAGTGATCAAACCCGGGTCTCTGGCATTGCAGCTGGATTCTCTACCAATTGAGCCACTAGGGAACTTCTATGGAAGAATAGAGATTCCAAAAATAGACTTACATACACACTGTCAAATAATTTCCAACAAACTAACCAAGGCAACATAACACAGTAAAGAAAGGCTTTTTCAAATATGGTGTTGAAACAACTATATATCCATATTTTTTTAAAATAACCGTCAATTCTCTCATACTATCTGAAAAACATGTTTAAAATTATAGTTCTAAGTATAAAAATTAAAACTGTAAAACCTCTAGAGAAGAAAAAAGATAAAATCTCTGTGACTTTGGCAAAAGTAAAGATATTTTAGATGGGACAAACAGAAAGCATGAATTTAAAATAATAAGTTTAATCATTTTTTAATTAAATTACTCTTTCAAAATCACCATGGGGACATAAGACAATAGAGTCTAGGAACACACATTCACAAATCACTTATTTGACAAGTGTCTTCCATAGGAATATCTATATCCTTGTACAACTTTTGCCACTCAGTGACAGAAACAACAACCAAATGTAAAAGGTGCAATGTATGTGAACTCTTTTCAATTGAAAATACATGAATAAAATGCTTGGCACATAAAAAAAAGTTATACCAAGTTAGTAATAATTAGGGAAATGCCAATCAAAACTCCTGACTGAAAATAGCAACTCTTTATCAAAATATAAAGCAAAGAAATAATCATATAGTTGGTGGAAATGTAAAATGATATCACTAGTTTCTTAAATATTAACGATATATCTTTTAAGTTTCATAAGAGAAATGAGAATTTATGCATAAACAAAGGTGTGTTTTCATATTCTTTGAAGTTTTATTTCCATTTTTGAAGTTTTCCCAGCTAACATGGAAATAAATCAAGTATCTAACAAGAGGTGAATGAATGAAATCACCTTGATGTTTTTATGCAATATAATACTAGTCAGCAATAAAGTTACAAGGTACCCATACAAACTGCAACATTGATAAACCTTAAAATTATGATGCAGTGTGGAAAAAGTCAGATCCAAACAAATAGGACACTGTACAATTCCACTTATAAATGAAAACTTTAAAAGTAAAAACTAATAGATGGTGATAAAATAATGACCAGTGCTTGCCTGGGGCTGAGGATGTATTAAGAGCTGACTGCAAATTGTAATGAGGACTCTTTTGTGGATGATGAAAGTGTTCTGCATATTGATTGTGACTGTAGTTCTACAGGTACACACAGTGTCAAAGCTCATCATAATGTGCATTGTAAATAGATGCAGTTTGTTATACAAAATTTATATCAGAATCAAGTTGATAAAAAACAACTTATTCAATGCTCAGTCAATGATACTCTTATTTTTAAGTCACCCAAAGTAGTGTTCAAATAGCCAAGGTCTTTTTGGAGTGCCTATTTAAATGGTAACAATACAGCATTACCTGGGACCAGCCAGGTCTAACCTATTTAGAATCACGCTGAGTTATTTGGATTTTTTGTTGCTGTTTTCGTTGAGCTGTTGCTGTTGTTCAGTTGCTCAGTTGTGCCTGACTCTTTGCAACCCCATGGTTGTAGGAATTTTAAAATATATTTTGGATAGTAAATTCTTATCAGATATATGGTTTGCAAAATATTTTCTCTCGTTTTGTAAGTTGTCTTCTGACTCTTAATTTTTTTTTTCTATACAGAAACTTTCTAGATTGATGCAGTTTCATCTGTCTATCTTTGTGTCTGTTGCTTGTGCTTTTGGTTTTGTGTTTAAGAAATAACTGATGAGACTGATGTCATGAAGCTTTTCCCTCTGTTTTCTTCTAGCTGTTTTACAGGTTCAGGTGTCCTATTTAAGTCTTTAATCAATTTTAGGTTGATTTTGTGTGTGACATAAGAGTTGGTTTCATTCCCTTACATGTTGATAAGAAGTTTTCCCAACACTCTTAGTTGAAAAGACTATTTTCCCCCCATGTGCATTCTTGGAACGCTCGACAAAGATCAAGAGAACACATGTGTGGGGGTATTTCTGGGTCCTCTATTCTGTTCCACACAATATGTCTGGTTTTATACTAACTCTATATCATTTTTATTATCACAGCTTTGTAACATATTTTGAACCAGGAAGTATGATGCCGTGAAACCACAAAAATGTATCACCTCAAAACTGTTCCTGTTCAGTTGCTAAGCCATGTCTAACTCTGAGACCACATGGACTGCAGCATGCCAGGCTTCCCTGTCCTTCACTATATCCCGGAGTTTGCTCAAACTCATGTTCATCGAGGGGGATGTCACCCAACCATCTCATCCTCTGTCACTCACTTCTCCTCCCACCCTCAATCTTTCCCAGCATCAGGGTCTTTTCCAATGAGTTAGGTCTTCACATCAGGTGGCCAAAGTACTGGAGCCTCAGTTTCAATATCATTCCTTCCAATGAACATTCAGGATTGATTTCCTTAGGACTGAACTGGTTTGATCTCCTTGCTGTCCAAGGGCCTCTCAAGAGTCTTCTTCAACACTGCAGTTTGAAAGTATTAATTCTTTGCCACTAAGCTTATTCTTAGTCCAGTTCTCACATACATACATGACTACTGGAAGAACCAAAGCTTTGCCCATGCAGACCTTTGTTGGCAAAGTAATGTTTCTGCTTTTAATTACACTGTCTAGGTTTGTCATAGCTTTTTTTCCAAGGAGCAAATGTCTTTTAATCTCATGGTTGCAGTCAACATCCACAATTACTTTGGAGCACAAGAAAATAAAATCCGTCACGTTTCCAATTTTTCCCCATCTATTTCTCATGAAGTGATGGGACCAGTTGCCATGATCTTAGTTTTTTGAATGTTGAGTTTTAAGCCAGGCTTTCACTCTCCTCATTCACCCTCATCAAGAGGCTCTTTAGTTCCTCTTTGCTTTCTGCCATTAGTGTTATCGTCTGCATATCTGAAGCTGCTGATTTTTCTCCGGGCAGTCTTGATTCCAGCTTGTGAATTTTCAAGCCCAGTATTTTTCATGATGTACTCTGCATATAAGTTAACTAAGCAGGGTGACGATATACTTGACATACTCCTTTCTGAATTTGGAGCCAGTCCATTGTTCTGTTGCTTCTTGTCCTGCATACAGGTTCCTTAGGAGACAGATTAGGTGGTCTGGTATTTCCATCTCTTTGAAACAGTTTGCTGTGATCTACATAGTCAAAGACTTTAGTGTAGTTAATGAAGCAGAAGTAGACGTCTTTTCTAGAACTCCCTTGCTTTTTCTATGATCCAACAGATGTTGGCAATTTGATCTCTGGTTCCTCTGCCTTTTCAAAAATCCAGCTTATATATCTGCAAGTTCTCGTTCATGTACTGCTGAAGCCTAACTTGAAGGATTTTGAGCATTACCTTGCTAGCACACGAAATGAGCACAATTGTACAGTAGTTTGAACATACTTTGGCATTACCTTTCTTTGGGATTGGAATTCAAACTGTTAGAATAATCATTATTAAAAAAATGACAAGTGTTGGTAAAGAAATTGAGATTCTTTGTATACTGTTCATGGAAATGTAAAATTGTTCATGCTAAGTGAGACATACTAAGAATTCAGTCAGTGATTATTAATAAATCAATGAAGTAGTTTAAAAAAAAATGCAAAATTGTGCAGCAATTATGGAAAATAGTGTAAAGTTTTGGAAAAAATTAAAAATAGAAGTACCATCAATCTCACTTCAATCCAAAATAAACTGAAATCCAGAGATAGCTGCATGGTTACAGAATTATTCAAAGTAACTAAGATATGGAAACAAACAATAGATGTCCATTGATGGATGAGTAGATAAAGAAAATGTGGTATATACCTATATGGAATATTATTCAGCCTTAAAATGAGAAAATCTTGTTTATGTGACAACACAGATGGACCTGGAAGACATTATGCTAAGTGAAAGAAAACAGGCACAGAAGGAAAAATACTATATGAATCAGTGTGTATAAAGTAAGTGAAGAAGTGAAACTCATAGAAGCAGAGAATGGAAAGATGGTTTCTAGGTTCTAGAATTAGGGGAAAACGGGCATTGATGTGCAACTGGTATAAAGTTTCAGTTATGCAAAATGAATAAATTTGAGAGTTCTATAGTAAACAATATCGTGTTGTTATTGTTTGGTTGCTAAGTTGTGTCCAACTCATTTGCTATCTCATGGACTGCAGCCCACAAGGCTCCTCTGTCCATGGGATTTCCTAGGCAAGAATACTGGAGTGGGGTGTCATTTCCTCCTCCAGAGGATCTTCCCTACTGAGGGGCTAAGACTGCATCTCCTGCATGGGCAGGAGTTCTTTACCTCTGAGCCACCAGGGAAGTTCAAACAATGTTGGACTGTATGCTCAAAATTTTGTAAATAAGTTAGAGCTCATGTTAAATGTCCTTGCTATAAAGTCAACCAATCAATCTCTTAAATGACAGTTTAAAATATTATGTTGCATGTTGATGGTAAAAAGAATAATATCCAAGTCTAATTATTTACTGTATCACGAAAAAAGACAAAGGAAACAAACATCTGCCTAAATAACAGCCTGACAACAGAAAAGGGGGCATTACATGCCGTTGCAGCAAAACAACGCAATTACACTTGCTGCACTGTTAATTGATACCTATGTCATTATAATTATTCATACCAGGGTTACCGAAGTTAATAAATACTTGTTAATTGCCAAAAGCAATTTTTCACATTCTGCCTGGCAGTTATTTGCAGCTGTGGCAGAATTTTTGCAGCTTTAAAAGATCTGCTGTAAAGCGCTGCTAAGCATGTCATTTCACTCATAACTGATTTTCTCCCCTTCATTTTCACAACCTTCCAGGTAGAAGAAACACTGGCTAACAAATTCACAGCACCATAGGTAGAGATCTTTTCATACTATCAGTTGTGGTGCTGACATCCTATTGGGCTCCACCTAAATAATTGTGTGTACAAAGTCTTACGTGTCTATGTAAACGAATACAACTTTTCCCAAAGCATGACAATTACTGAATTTTAGGTTCTACTTAAATAGTACTGATTACTTTCTAAACTATTCAACATATATTTAAAGCAATAATTTCTGAATGTTCTCTTAGCTTTTTGGAAGAATTTAAATTAGAGAATTATGGACTTTGACACACTGCTTCATCCTTTAACTTTGTGTTTGCTGCTCTGTTATGTCACATCACAGCTATAGATAGTAGTAAGAACAGAAATAATTATTAAAGATTATAGGTTTTTATCTACATATATATGTAAAATTTACATGCAACTATTAAATATTTACTTTGTACATGGTACGGAGTTCATTTAAAAGAGAGTTAAGACATAGTTTCTTCTCCAAGATGTTCTTATAATCTATTATGGCTTGTTAGTTCATTCAGGTTATTTGATGAACAGAAATCAAGACATAACTATATGTGCAAGAGATTTATTGGGGGCTTTGGGGAAATAGAGAAGAGAATACATGAAAAGGCATCTAGAATGTTCAAACCAGCATATAATTCTGACACTTTGAAGAAGTAAGGGAATGAAAAAGATTCAGTTAGGAAGTGTCTCAGACTTCAGCTCAGTTGTAAGAAAGTTTGATTAGGTAAGTAGAGAGTCTACGTGTCAGAGCTGCCTGTCAGATGAATCCTGTATCTTATAGGAATGCTCCAGAATAGTCTTTCTACCACACACATACATGCTAAGTCACTTCAGTTGTGTCCAACTCTTTGCAACCCTATGGACTGTAGCCCACCAGATTCCTCTGTCCATGGAATTCTCCAGGCAAGAATGCTGGAGTGGGTTGCCATGCCCTCCTCCAGGAGATTTTCTCAACCCAGGGATGGAACTCACTTCTTTTACCTCTCCTCCATTGACAGGTGGGTTCTTTACTACCTGAGCCACCTATGAAGCCCATCTCTACCACAGTAAGTCCTGGCACAAATGCCATCCTAAATTTTCATGAAATCTGTTGGAAGTATCAGCCAACAACACACCTCACAATAGATCTAAACAGTGCATTTTCGTGACCACATGTCACTACTTGCAGAGCATAGATCATTTTCATCATGCAGTCAGCAAACTGCCTCTATATACAATCCCTACTGGGTTATTTTTCTAAGGGGAAAACTTAGACAAGGGAGGGTAAGGAGAAATTGCACAAATGTAGTTTCCATCACAACAGCTGGTTTTGGAAACAGCCAGTACTCATCCTTTCCAGTTGATGGATTCTAAATCAGAAAATTGTCAAAGAATCATAACTTTGTACTGGGGCTACTACCCTTTAAGTCTTCTGCCTCATCATTCTTCTCCTTTTCTGTTTGTAGACTGTATTAGTCATCAGTCTCCATAGAAAGAGACCAATAGGAGATGATAGATAGATAAAAAAAAGTTTATTATAGAAATTGATTCCTATGGTTCTGGAGGTGATACATCTCTTGATCTCTTGATTGCAAAAATGGGAAAGTTTAATTCAGATGACCATTACACGTACTGCTGTGGGCAATAATCCCTTAGAAGAAATGGAGTGGCCCTCAGAGTCAACAAAGGAATCCAAAATGCAGTACCTGGATGCAATCATAAAAATCACAGAATGATCTGTTTGTTTCCAAGACAAACCATTCAATATCACAGGAATCCAAGTCTATGCCCCAACCAGTAATGCTGAAGAAGCTGAAATTGAGCAATTCTCTGAAGACCTATAAGACTTTCTAGAACTAACATCCAAAAAAGATATCCTTTTCATCATAGGGGACTGGAATGCAAAAGTAGGAAGTCAAGACAAAGACAGGAAAATTTGGCCTTGGAGTACTGAATGAAGCAGGGCAAAGGCTAATAGAGTTTTGCCAAGAGAACGCACTGGTCATAGCAAACACCCTCTTCCAACAACACAAGAGAAGACTCTACACATCTCCAGATGGTCAATACTGAAATCAGACTGATTATATTCTTTGTAGCCAAAGATTCAGAAGCTCTATACAGTCAGCAAAAACAAGACCAGGAGCTGACTGTGGCTCAGATCATGAACTCCTTATTGCCAAATTCAGACTTAAATTGAAGAAAATAGGGAAAACCACTAGACCATTCAGGCATGATCTAAATCAAATCCCTTATGATTACACAGTGGAAGGGACAAATAGATTCAAGGGATTAGGTCTGATAGACAGAGTGCCTGAAGAACTACAGATGGAGGTTTCTGACATGATACAGGAGGCAGTGATCAAGACCATCCCCAAGAAAAAGAAATGCAAAAAGGCAAAATGATTGCCTGAGGAGGCCTTACAAATAGCTATGAAAATAAGAGAAGCTAAAGCCAAAGGAAAAAAGGAAAGATATAAGCATCTGAATGCAGAGTTCCAAAGAATAGCACGGGGAGATAAGAAAGCCTTCCTCAGTGATCAATGCAAAGCAATAGAAAAAAACAATAGAACAGCAAAGACTAGAGATCTCTTCAGGAAAATCAGAGATACCTTGGGAACATTTCATGCAAAGACGGGCACAATAAGGACAGAAATGATACGGACCATTATGTAATGGACCATAACAGTAGCAGAAGATATTAAGAAGAGGTAGCAACAATACGTGGAAGAACAATACAAAAAAGATCTTCACGACCAGATAATCACAATGGTGTGATCATTCACCTAGAGCCAGACATCCTGGAATGTGAAGTCAAGGGGGCCTCAGGAAGCATCCCTACAAACAAAGCTAGTGGAGGTGGCAGAATCCCAGATGAGTTATTTCAAATCTTAAGAGATAATGTTGTGGAAGTGCTGCACTCAATATGTCAGCAAATTTGGAAAACTCAGCAGTGGCCACAGGACTGGAAAAGGTCAGTTTTCATTCCTATCCCAAAGAAAGGCATAGCCAAAGAAAGTTCAAACTACCACACAATTGCACTCATCTCACATGCTAGCAAAGAAATGCTCAAAATTTTCCAAGCTAGGCTTCAAAAGTATATGAACCGTGAACTTCAAGATGTTCAAGCTGGATTTAGAAAAGGCAGAGGAACCAGAGATCCAATTGCTGACATCCTTTGGATTATCAAAAATCAACAGAATACTTGAAAAAAAATCTATTTCTGCATTATTGATTTAATTGCTGACATCCTTTGGATTATCAAAAAGCAACAGAATACCCAAAAAAAAAAAAAAAAAAAAAAACCACAACACATCTATTTCTGCATTACTGATTACACCAAAGCCTTTGACTGTGTAGATCACAACAAAATGTGGAAAATTCTTCAAGATATGGGAATACCAGACCACCTTACCTGCCTGCTAGGAAATCTGTATGCAGGTCAAGAAGCAACAGATAGACCTGGACATGGAACAACAGACCAGTTCCAAATTGTGAAAGGAGTGCATCAAGGCAGTATATTGTCATCCTGCTTATTTAACTTATATGCAGAGTACATCATGAGAAATGAAAAGCTGGATGAAGTATGAGCTGGAATCAATATTTCCAGAAGAAATATCAATAACCTCAGAAAAGCAGATGATACCATTCTTATGTCAGAAAGTGACAAGAAAATAAAGAGCCTCTTGATGAAAGTGAAAGAGGAGAGTGAAAAAATTGGCTTAAAACTCAACATTCAGAAAACTAAGATCATGGCACCCAGTCCCCTCACTTCATGGCAAATAGATGGGGAAACAATGGAAACAGTGATAGACTTTATTTTCTTGGGCTCCAAAATCACTGCAGCTGGTGACTGCAGCCATGAAATTAAAAGAGACTTGCTCCTTGGAAGAAAAGCTATGACCAACCTAGATAGCACATTAAAAAGCAGAGACATTACTTTCCTGACAAAGGTCTGTCTAGTCAAAGCTATGGTTTTCCAGTAGTCATGTACAGATGTGAGAGTTGAACTATAAAGAAAGCTGAGCTCTGAAGAATGGATGCTTTTGAACTGTGGTGTTGGAGAAAACTCTTGAGAGTCCTTTGGACTGCAAGGAGGTCAAACCAGTCAGTCCTAAAGAGAATCAGTCCTGAATATTCATTGGATGGACTGATGCTGAAGCTGAAACTCCAATACTTTGACCATCTAAAGCAAAGAACTGACTCAATGGAAAAGACCTTGATGCTGGGAAAGATTGAAGGAGGGAGGAGAAGGGGACGACTGTGAATGAGATGGTTAGATGGTATCACTGACTCAAGGGACATGAGTTTGAGCAAGCTCAGTGAATTTGGTGTTGAAAAAGATATCTTGGCATGCTGCATTCCACGGTGCTGCAAAGAATGGGACATAACTGAATAACTTAATTGAACTGACCTGAGGAAAAGATGGCTGTCTCAGCTCCAGCAGTAAGAGAGCAAATGTATCCTTCCTCTATATTTTTGTTCTCTTCAAGCCCTCAGCAGATTGGATAATGCCCACTTACAATGAGGTGGGTCACCCTCTTTCCTCACCAACTCAAATCCTATCTATTCGGGAAACAATCAGAAATGTAGTTTCACCAACTATCTGGGTATCCCTTAGCCCAGCAATTTGATGCATAAATTAAACCATCACACAGATGTTAAGTAGGACCTTTGTTGGCTGCTCATCTATTTTGCCTCCAGGGAGAACATGCTCTATTAATCATTTCCACAATTCCCTGTAGATCAAGCTCCCTTAGCTTCCTTTTTAATATTGCTAATGATTGAGGTCTTCAGACTTCTGGATGTTAGGCGACCTCAATTACATGCGGTCCCATAATTTTATTAGATATTCATGAGCCCAACTGTGTGCCATCTCTCCTGTTGTAAGCAGTTGTGTACACCAGAGAGTTATTACTAAGCTTTTTGTGAAGCTGAGTCCCCTTTCAGCAGAGTGTTCCCAGTAGCCTTGGTGAGGGCTGTGTCCTCTGGGTGCTTCCAAGGAACATAATACTCTGGTGGGTTTTTTGTTTCACAGAGTATACTCATTCTGGCATTTCCACTTTATTCTCTTTATTTTTAGAGTGTCTGCCAAGGCAACGTAGACATTACTTCTTTCATCATTTTCCAGATTTCCAGGCTTCTAAGAGTCACTCAAAGAGTGATTTGCTCTTTGCTTTAGTTTTCAGGACCACCTTGTTAGTGATGTCGATGTCCACATTGTATTTACAATTGTGGAAACCTAGGCTTTGAGAGACAAGCAACTAGTTTCCCAGCATGCAGTTGATTTGAAGTCGTTAGTAAAATGCAGACCTATCTAGCTCCAAAATCAATATAAAAATAATAAATAAATAAATGAAAGAATAATTTGACTCTACTTTGTGTCTTTTTGCTAAATCCTATATCTTGCATAAGATATATGTCTTATATATATGCACATATATACATGCACAATAAATCCTATATATATACATGCACAAAAGTCAATGGATTTCTGCCCATTCTGATCAACTTGGTCATATACCCTTAACATCACATCATTAGAGTATTCTTACATCCTTAGAGTATTCTTTTGGCTCTGTCCAAATATGCACATTAATTGCTTCAGTTTCTATTATGTACAATGTGTTTCTTCCCTCATTAGGCTCAGCCCGTTCCTGTTGAGATTTAACTCAAGTTATCAGTCTAGTCACAGGATAGAAGATCTGAGTAGCTTCCAAGAAGACACCTGCTGCTCTACCTTCTCAGCCCCTTCCAGCAGAGGAGTACGAGCTTGCACTAGGGAAGTGTGGCTATCCTCTTTGAATGCTGAGATTGGAAGAAGATCTGCTGAGCCATTCTTCAAGGATCCCACCTAGATACCCTCATTCACATTTCAGGGTCCCAGTTTTGCTAATTAGGACCCTGGACTTAAAATAAAAGCTCTACCTTGCTTGGGCATTTTTATGTCTCTAAAGGTCTGGAACTCTGTCAATTTAGCTTCTCTTCAGCTGTTCTGGCTTTTCCAGTTCAGGTGATAAAGATGTCTTTAAGCTATCAAAGAATCTCTCTGATCTACAGTTAAGCCCTAACTACTCATTAATGACCTCAGTCTCTGATTAAAACCATTTAGCAGTAATCAGCCAACTACTGGCTTTGTATGCATCATTTCCCCTTATATATTTTCAATCCTTGAATTATCAAATGTGCCAGGAGTGATTCCCCAGGTCACCAGCAGTGATAATTGGGCTGTCACCCTGTACTTTACTGAAAGACTCAGGATGGTGCCTTCTGGGAGGTGGTGAGGGAGCCAGGCTCCAAACCTATTCTTGTCGCCTGCTTCCTGCTGCTATTTCTGGCTCCATTTGTTTCACTTTCAGTTTAGTACAGTTCAGTTGCTCAGTCGTGTCTGACTCTTTGTGACCCCATGAATCACAGCACGGCCAGGCCTCTGTCCATCACCAACTCCCAGAGTTCACCCAAATTCTTGTCCATCGAGTCGGTGATGCCATCCAGCCATCTCATCCTCAGTTGTTCCCTTCTCCTCCTACCCCCAATCCCTCCCAGCATCAGAGTCTTCCAATGAGTCAACTCTTCACATGAAGTGGCCAAAGTACTGGAGTTTCAGCTTTAGCATCATTCCTTCCAAAGAAATCCCAGGGCTGATCTCCTTCAGAGTGGACTAGTTGGATCTCCTTACAGTCCAAGGGATTCTCAAGAGTCTTCTCCAACACCACAGTTCAAAAGCATCAATTCTTCAGTGCTCAGCTTTATTTATGGTCCAAATCTCACATCCAAACATGACCACTGGAAAAATCATAGCCTTGACTAGATGGACCTTTGTTGGCAAAGTAATGTCTCTGCTTTTGAATATGCTATCTAGGTTGGTCATAACTTTTCGTCCAAGGAGTAAGCGTCTTTTAATTTCATGGCTGCAATCACCATCTGCAGTGATTTTGGAACCCAAAGAAATAAAGTCTGACACTGTTTCCAATTACTACTTATTTGCCTCTTATTATTTGATTTAAAATATATTATTTTTTCTGATTATAAATACAATACATAGAATAAAATTAAATCATCATAATGCCACAACTGAGAGTTCATCACAGTTAATATTTTGATAGTTTATTCTAGTATTTTATTTAAATATTACCTAATTTTTTATTTAATAGGATTTAATTGGTGCCAGAGCAACTTTTACTATACTTTAAAAATATGGTGTAAAAGGAGAGGTAAAAGAGGGTTCCAAACATTGTGAATATAATTCAGTATCTATTATTGCTTTACCCCAAATAACCAATATGGTTCCTCCCTTTTAATAAAGAGATAAATTCTTATATTTTCTCTATTCATATTTATCGGGGAAGGCAATGGCGCCCCACCCCAGTACTCTTGCCTGGAAAATCCAATGGACGGAGTAGCCTGGTGGACTGCAGTCCATGGGGTCGCTAACAGTCGGACAGACTGAGCGACTTCACTTTCACTTTTCTAGTTCATGCATTGGAGAGGGGGGTGGCAACCCGCTCCAGTATTCTTGCCTGGAGAGTCCCAGGGATGGGGGAGCCTGGTGGGCTGCTGTCTATGGAGTCGCACAGAGTCGGACAGGACTGAAGTGACTTAGCAGCAGCAGCAGCAGCAGCCATATTTATTACACAGGCTTGGAAACAAAAGTGATGCCCAAATCATAGCATCTTTTTCTAATTCTTACTCTTGATTTTTCAAATTTCATTAACTTTATTATAAATTCTTTATTCATTTTCAAAAGGTTTGAATACATACTTTAATGGATCTCACCATTGTTTGTCCAGGGCTCTTCCTAGAACAGACCTGTGATAATATGCGGTGGGGCAGAACAGAGACTCAGGAAGTATTCATAATATTTAAAAATATTTTATTACACAGTCTACACATTGTTAAAAGCTTCTGTTTTCAGGATTTTTTCAACTAGAGGACTCAGTCACAAAAGTACACAGTTTCAGCTATTAAAGACTCAGAAGCACTGATTTATCTCTGCCTCTCTATGGATTTGATCTGCATGGTAATATTTAGTGAGTCTTCAAATCTGCCATTAAAGCAATATCATTTAAATTGAGAACTTCAAAAGGCTCTTGGCTTTTTGTGGTTAGTCCATTGAGAGGAAACATAATTAACATAACGGTGGAGCATAATTTCCTAAAGTACTATTACAAGGATATAAGGCATTTGAGCTTATGAAGCCACATGTTTGCATCAGAAGGCTCATCATCCAATACAGTAAATGCAAAAAAGAAAATGGATGTTTTAGAAGTTTTTTCAAAACTAAAAATTTGAACATAAGAGAATCTTGAACTTTAGAATTAAAAGGGATCTTGGAAATCTTCTAGTATGTGATGGCAAATGAGTTTCTCAAGTGACAAAATCTACTTTGCTGTTAGATGTCACATGAAATTTATCTTGACAATTTTAGCTGATACTGGTTTCAGTGACAGAAAAACTGTACAGTCATTCCTTGCTATCTTGAGGGATGCCAAACTGACGGGTACTGAAGTCCTCTCTGTACAATTGTATTGGGAAGTCAACCTCCCATATCCATGGGTTCTGGCCCTTATTTATCCATTATCTACAACTGTACAGTGAAAGTCATTTTAATGTATTTTTGAATCATGCTACTCCAAATCTAAGTTATTACGTTGACCTACCATTTGCAAATATATATAGATAGATAGATAGATAGATAGATAGATTAGCTATGCTGGTTCATTAATTTATTTATTCAGAGATCTCAAATAAAATTCATATAAATGGTTTCCAGGATCCGAAGGGGGTTATACTGTCAAATTTGTGGTTCCATAGATTACAGCATTTGCTTAATTTCTTTTANTATATAGATAGATAGATAGATAGATAGATAGATTAGCTATGCTGGTTCATTAATTTATTTATTCAGAGATCTCAAATAAAATTCATATAAATGGTTTCCAGGATCCGAAGGGGGTTATACTGTCAAATTTGTGGTTCCATAGATTACAGCATTTGCTTAATTTCTTTTAGACAGCTAAGTAGCAGGTGGGCATCTCTTGGCTCTGACATGTTTCATATTCTCCATGGTTTATTAAATGCCAACATATTTTATCAAAAACTGCATTTCCCCTTTCATTCAATACCATGGAGACAATGTTTTTGGCCTAAAAACCAAACCCTTAAATCTAGCTTAGTGCTCCCTAGTCATATATCTTCAGACTTTTTTTCCTTTGGCCATGTACTTTCTACTTACACAGAATGAAAGTCATTTTCCCTTGAAAAGATAAAAATAACATTGGAACTTAATAATATTTATTTTTCTGTTATCTGTAAAAATTCTTGAGCTCAAACAATAAATTCTTTTTTTTTTTTCATGGTCTAAGCAGTTATTTAATGTTACCGGACATTGTGAGCTTTAATTCTAAAGTTATATAATGCTCTCTAATTATTATTGGATTTTTAAGTGTATTGTTAAGAGACAATTTTTCCCTGCGTACCTGAATAATCAGTGATATCTTAATTCATCTTTTCATGGAATTAAGTTCAAGTCACATATTGAGTTATAAGACATGTTACTTTTTCCCAGTAAGAATTGCCATGACTTTTATTTGGGTATATTCCCTCGTAGCTCAGTGGGTAAAGAATCAGCCTCCAGTGCAGGAGACCAGGGTTCAATCCCTGGGTTGGGAAGATTCCCTGGAGATGGGAATGGCAACCCACTCCAGTATCCTTGCCTGGAGAATTCTGTGGCAGAGGAGCCTGGTGGGCTGCAGTCCATGGGGTTGCAAAGAGTCAGGCAGGACTGAGCAACTAACACTTAAGAGTAACACAAAGAATCCTCTTATACCCTTTATCCAGATGCATTAATTGATCCATTGCTCTATTATTTCAGTTCTCTTTGCTCTGGATCTATTAATATTAAATTGCAGATATTGTTAATCTTATACATAAAGATTTTACTGTTTACTTCAACAGCTATATTATAATAATCAAAGCAAGATATTAACATTGATATTTATATTATTTAATCTACATTCCACATTTGCAATGATTAATTCTAAGTATCAAGCTGACCGGTCATGGAGTGCCTAGATTAAACATCACTGCTGGGTGTGTTTATGAGGGTGTTTCTGGATGAGATTAGTATTGTAATCAGTGACCTCAGTAAAGTAGATTATCCTCATCTGTGTGGATAGGCATCATTTGATCTCTTGAGTCCTGAACAGAACAAACAGTGGAACAAGGAGCAAATCACTCCTTTTATACTTGTATGACTGCTTGATACAGAATGTCTCATCTTATTTTCTCCGGCCCTCAGATGGGGATTAACATTATTGGCTGCTCTTATTCTCAGGATACATCTATACAATTGACACTTGAATAGCAGTTTGAACTGTGTAGGACTACTTATACTCAAATTACTTTTCAATAACTACTACAGTAGTACTACATTATTTGTGGTTGGTTGAATGTGTAGATGCACAACTGTGGATATAGAGCAGGGAGTATAAAATTATACTCAAGATTTTCAACATTTTTCAAGGATATATTAAAATACATTGTTTTTTTTTTTCAAGTTATACTTCAATTTTTATCAGTTGTTCCAATAAGATTCTCCATGGCTCCTTTTCTTTCCCAATCTACAATCCAGTTTAGATCATATGCTAAATTTAGTTATGGTTCTTTAGCATCCTTTAATATGTAGTATGTTTGCATTCTTTATCTTGCTATTTTTCATGACCTTGTTATATTTGTAAATCAGTTATTTGATAGATCATCAGTTATTTGGTAGATTGTACTCACTTTAAGGTTGTCTTTTGTTTGCTATAAAAAGATAAATCTGATGCATTTTTAGCAAAAACATCAGAAGCGATACTAACTCTTTCTTAGTATATCGCATTAGAAAACAGAGGATATTGGTTCAACCCATTGTTGGTGACATCAACTTGAATCATTTGGTTAAACAGTGTCCACAAGATTTCTCCACTCTAAAGTTATTATTCCTTCTCTTCATAATTAGTGAGTTAATGATAGGGACAATTTGAGCTAGGTAAATAAATATCTAGTTCCTCATCAAGCTTTCACTCATAAATTTAACGGTCATTTATGATTCCTGTCTGAAGTAATTATTTCTATGATGGTTGCCAAATTGATATTTTCTAGTGTTATTAATTTGTATTATATGGCAACTAACAGCTCTTTCTTTCTGTCTAGCATTGTATACACAATGTGGTTCCTCGAGAAGGGAATGGCAAACCACTTCAGTATTCCTGCCTTGAGAACCCCATGAACAGTATGAAAAGGCAAAAAGATAGGACACTGAAAGGGGAACTACCCANAAATGATATTAGTAATCATAGTATTAGTTCAGTTCAGAGACTCAGTCATGTCCAACTCTGCGACCCCATGAATCACAGCATGCCAGGCCTCCCTGTCCATCACCAACTCCCAGAGTTCACCCAAACTCATGTGCATTGAGTCAGTGATGCCATCCAGCTATCCCATCCTCTGTCATACTCTTCTCCTGCCCCCAATCCCTCTCAGCATCAGGATCTTTTCGAATAAGTCAACTGTTCTCATGAGGTGGCCAAAGTATTGTTATAGATTATACCAATAACATCATGGTTTTTGGCTCTTAAAAGTTCTGGTAGTAAGTGTTTTAACCTCAAGTGTTTGCTTAGGGGAGTTAAATTCAGAAAACTTGCACCTAGTAGCCTTATTGAGTAACTTGTTCAGTATAACTGAACAGCTTTTCACTAGGATAAAGGAAAAAAAGAATTTGGCTGAAGGGGATTTCATTGAAAGAATAAAGGCTAATCCTGAGCTTTAGCTGTGACTATTTGAGTAATGAGCAGGAGATTAGGCATTATAAATTGTATTGAATATGTAATTGAAAATAATATATACATCTTTGAAAGATGGCCAGTGACTGAAAAAAAGTGTTGGATATATTTACTATAACAAATGTACTAGGTATTAAATTCGGTATCACTTTGCCAGATACTGTAAATCTAGTTTCTATATTTTGAGAAAGTAACAGGATCCAGCAATGGCACCCCACTACAGTACTCTTGACTGGAAAATCCTATGGACGGAGGAGCCTGGTAGGCTGCAGTCCATGGAGTCGCTGATAGTCGGATACGACTGAGTGACTTCACTTTCACTTTTCACTTTCATGCATTGGAGAAGGAAATGGCTACGCACTTCAGTGTTCTTGCCTGGAGAGTCCCAGGGACGGGAGAGCCTGGTGGGCTGCCGTCTATGTGGTCAAACAGAGTCAGACATGACGGAAGTGACTTAGCAGTAGCAGTAGCAATAGGATCCAAGAAAAAGTGTTTCTACTGTTTTTAGTTGGAGTCGCATTTATTGTGTTTAAAAAACACAATACAAGGTGAAGACTTACGGTGCCTCAGCAGTAAAAAACCTACCTGCAGTTCAGGAGATGTGGACTTGATCCCTGGGTCAGGAAATCCATTGGAGAAGGAAATGACAACCACTCCAGTATTCTTGCCTAGGAAATCCCTTGAACAGAGGAGCCTGGTGAGCCACAGGCCGTGGGCTCGCAAAGAGTCAGGCACAACTTAAGATTAAACAGCAGCAACAACCAGTGTTAGCAGTTTAGGTAATTGAATCCCAGAAAATTTTTATTTTCATTCGGTTGCCTTTATGAATTTTTCTGATCTCTTTAAATGAACGTATTGCTTGTTTCAGGGGACCAGGTAGGTTGTCAATGGAAAGGTAGAAGTGAGGGAAATTGTTCAGACACAGTGGTAAACATCAGTGACATCCTACTTCATGTCTTGTTCTTCTCCATCTAAAAAAAAAATAAAGTTCCCTGAAAACTCGTTCTTTTAAGTTGAAATTACATTTATGCATTTTAAGTCCAAATACTCCACTTAGTGGATTTGGAAACCTTAATTTCTTTCCATGTTCATATGATCATTGTAGCCAGCTTTATCACTAATTTAGAACTTCACCTTGTACAATATTTAGTTAAAGTCTTTGTTTGTATGACTTAAACAGTTAGATGGATAGAGAGAAAATAGAATTAGGATGAGTGGAAACACCATAGGTAAGAGGGACATAAGAGACCTTGTGTTTAGCAGGTAAATTGAGCACTAAAAATTCCTGTTGTCTTAAAGCCACATGCACACAGAGTTGTGTGTGTTGAGTGGTTTAAATTGATTTAAAGAAGGACTAGCTTCATCCTTCTTTCTTTTCACCAGTAGATTCATCAATTTTATGTATTGTAAATAAACTTGCTTCACTTAATGTATTGCAAAATAGTTTAAAATAGATAACATTTTGACTCTGACAAGTCATAGTACATTTGAAGTTTGATTTGTATGTGTTTGTCTGGTGTGTGTAAACAGTTTTACTTTTCAGTTAATAAATTAATAGTATTTAGGTAAAATCTTTAAAGTACAATGAGAACTGTCTTCTTATAATAGTAGTGTTCCAGTCATTATTTCATATTAATGAAATAGCATTATGAGTGAAAGTATTAGTTGCTCAGTTGTGTCCGATTTTTTGTGATCTCATGGACTGTAGCCCACCATGGAATTCTCCAGGCAAGAGTACTGGAGTGGGTAGCCATTCCCTTCTCCAGAAGATCTTCCCAACTCAGGGATCAAACCTGGATCTCCCTCATTGCAGGAAGATTCTTTATAACTATTGTTTTGTACTTTTTGACTTCCTTCACCTATTTTATATCCTGCCCCCCATCTCCTGCCTCTGACAACCACCAGTCTCTTCTCTTTACCTGTGACCTTAGTGGGAGGGTGTTTTTTTGTTTGTTTTTCTTTTTTTCACCTTCCACATATTAAATGAATTCATATGATACTTGTCTTTCTTGTTTTGACATATTTCACTTAGCATGATTCCCTTGAGGCTATCCAGATTACAGATGGCAAGATTTTCTCCTTTTTCATGGCAGTATAATATTTCTCTCTTTGTGTACCACATTTTCTTTCCACCCGTTGTTCACTCACTAAGTCATGTTCAACTCTTTGCAAACCCATGGACTGCAGCATACCAGGGTTCCCTGTCATTCACTTCTCCCAGAGTTTACTCAGATTCATGTCCATTGAGTCGATAATGCCATCCAGCCATCTCATCCTCTTATTGCCCCCTTTTCCTCCTGCCCTCAATCTTTCCCAGCGTCAGGTTCTTTTCCAATGAGTCGGCTCTTCACATCAGGTGACCAAAGTATTGGAGCTTCAGTTTCACCATCAGTCCTTCCAGTGAATATTCAGGGTTGATTTCCCTTAGAATGGACTGATTTGATATTTTTGCAGTTGAAGGGACTCTTAAGAGTCTTCTATAGAACCACAGTTTGAAAGCATCAGTTCTTTAGTGCTCAGCCTTCTTTATGGCCCAACTCTCCCATCTCTACATGACTACCGGAAAAACCATAGCTTTGACTGTACAGATCTTTGTCAGCAAAGTGATATCTATGCTTTTTCATGCACTGTTTAGGCTTGTCGTGGATACTTAGGTTGTTTCCGTATCTTGGCTTTTGTAAATAATGCTACAGTGAACATGGGGGTGTACATATCTTTTCAAGTTAGTGTTTTCATTTATTTGGTAAATATCCAGAGTAGGAATTGCTGGATCATATGGTAGTTCTATTTTTAATATTTTGAGAAATCTCTATATTGTTTTTCACAGTAGCCACCCCAGTTTACATTCTCACTAAGGGTGCACAGGGACAGGGGTTTTGTTTTTCTCCATATCCTCACCAACACTTCTTCTTTCTTATGTTTTTGATAGTAGTCTTCCTGACATTATGTGAGGTGACATCTCATTGTGGTTTTGGTATTGATTTATTCATGTACCTGTATGTCTTCTTTGGAAAAGTGTCTAATTAGAACCTCTACCCATTTTAAAATTTTGAGATTTTTGCTGCTGAGCTGTGTACTTTGGATGTTAACCCCTTATGAGATATATGATTTGTAAATATTTTCTCCCAGTCAGTACATTGTCCTTTTACTTTGTTGATTGTTTCCATTGGTTTCACAGATGCTTTTTAGTTTGATGTGGTCCCACTTATTTATTTTTGTTTATTGTTGCCTTTGTTTTTGATATCAGTATCAAATCTGCAAAAATCATTGCTGAAGCCTGTGTTCAGCAACTTAACACTTCTGTTTTCTTCTAGGACTTTTATGATTTCATTCCTTACATTCCAGTCTTTAATCCATTCTGAGTTTTTTTTTTTTTGGTATGGTATAAAGAGTAGTTGAGTTTCTTTTTTTTTTTTGCATGTGGCTATGCATTGTTACCAACATTTCTGATTGAAGACATTGTTTTCTACTATATATTTTTTACTTCTTTATATAGGTGGGCTTCCTCCATGAATTTATTTCTGGGCTTTCTGTTCTATGTGTTTGTTTTTATGCAGATACCATACTGTTTTGATTAGTGTAGCTTTGTAATACAGTTTGAAATTAGGGCACATGATGCCTCCAACTTTTCATGTTTCTCAGGATTGCTTTAGCTTTTGGGGATCTTTTGTGATTGTGTACAAATGTTAGGATTAATTGTTTTATTTCTGTCAGAAATGCCATTGGAATTTTGGTAGGGAATGCATTTACTCTGTAGATCGCTTTGGGTAGTATGTCACTTTAAACTGTATTAATTCTTTGAATCCATGATAGTTTTATAATAAAACTATCAGAAATTATTTATATAGATGAATTATTTATATAGACAGAATGAAATATGTCAGTTACAATGGTTTTTAACATCATCTTTTATACTTAAGTATTCAGTTCTTTTGATTAAAATTTATTTTTAAATGCCTATCATTTATTTCTTGAAGGAATATTAATTTGAAACATTATATATGTGCTCCACATCAGAAATTGGCTCAAATATAGACATGTTTATCTGACACCCATAAAAAATTCAATTCTGAGAGAGTTCTGCTATAAACTTTAAAGATATTGACTATATAAATATTTGAGTTAGTAGTTAGTAATTGAAATCTTTAATGTAGTCTTTGCTGTCTGGATTCCAGTATTCTCTCATTGCCATATATTCTATTTAACAAGGGAGTAGTACAGTATCTGATTTTCTTCAGATTTCTGTCCTTGGCCAGATATACTCAGGTATTTGTATTATTAAACCTCAGGGTCTGTAACTGAGTAAGGTATGATGTTGGAGAAACGAGAGACATGACCTCTTAAACATGGATGGACATACAGAATGTGAATTCAACTTAAGAGCCAGACTCACAAAAGTTTATAGCATTTAGATTTTTAGATTGAATATGCTAGAGTTTATTATATGTGATATGAAATCTGGTAAATGCTTGAGCAGCTTCTAAAAATACAAGAGAGTATGTTATTTGTTTATAAGATTATGTTCTGTTGTGTTTTCAAATGAAATTTTATCTACTTTCAAGAGATTTTCGTTGAAGTTAGGGAAATGAGTGAAATATTAAGCTTATATCTAATTACCAGAAGTGTTCAGAATTTTAAAAATATTATTTGAAATGATATTTATTTGTACTGTTTTGCTCATTATTTGTTCTGGAGCTTTTGTATTAAGAGAGCAGATTTTCTATTTTAAAGAACATCTCTAAATGTTAGAACATTTCTACTACTATTATTTTTTGTAGGTGGTTTCAGACCCCCTCACAGGTTTTCTACCATGCAGCAACTGAACATGGAGGAAAAGACGTATATCCAGGGCAGTGTCTTTGGGAAGGTTGTGAGCCTTTTCAACGACAGAGGTTTTCTTTCATCACTCACTTACAGGTACACTTTCTTAATACTATTTGATTTGTAACTCATTTGGTTGCATTAGAGATCTTGATGCTTATTTTTTTTACTTCCGTTTTCTTAAAAAGGACAAGCACTGTTCAAAGGATGCCCTGCTTGCAGGTTTAAAACAGGATGAACCAGGACAAGCAGGAAGTCAAAAATCTTCTACCAAGTAAGGAACATGAGTTTACTTCCTGTTGCACATTTAAATAAAAGACAAATCAGGAAACCAAGCAAAATACCAATAAAAGGCAATTCAGCATGTCAGGAGACAGGAAACCTGGGTTGTAGTCCAGCTATGTATGTGACCCTGTTCAAAGTGCATAAGTGCCCTAGGAATCACATTTTATGTGGCTGGACCACATGGTGTATAAGTACCTTATAGCTCTAATATTTTGATTCTACTTTGTAGGCGAGTCATTTGGCAGTAATGGCAGATGATCTATGAGAAATGTTTTGTAGATTGGAAATAAATATATGGTTCTGTGTCCTTTGGGAGAGGAGTTGAACATGTACTTGATAATGGCAGAGAGATTTATTCCTACAACTACTCCTGAGGAGAGGCTAAAGTGGCATGTGATGGTCCAACGTAAAATGTATATGTCGCATTTACTATTTGTTACTCATTTACCTTTTACTTTCATCAACACTTATAATAACTTGCAGTCAAGTTCTGAGTTGGCTGGATTCCTATAAGGTTCTTACTAGATTTACATAGTATCTCCTATTTTATAGTTTCCAGCTGAGGCCTTTAATTCTAAACAATACAGTCAGCTCTCCAGATCTTCAGGTTCAGCATCTGAGGATTCAACCAACCAGGGATCAAAAATATTTAAAAAAACCTTTTTTTCAGGAAATTCTAAAAAGCAAATTTGAATTTGCCATGTACTAGCAACCGTTTACCTATCATTTGCATTGTACTGAGTATATAAGTAATCTGAATGATTTAAAACACACAAGAGGATGTGTGTAGGTTATATGCAAATACTGTCATCGCTTGGTATCTGTCTGGGACTGGCTCTAGGATTTTGGTATCCTCGGGGTCCTGGAACCAGTCCCCCATGAATACCAAGGGATAGTTGTATTTTAATTATTATAATATGAAGATAAATTAATTTGTCAACATTTGTTGAGATATTGCTGTGTACTGAACATTATGCCAAACATGGTTTAGTCTAACTTCAGAGAGCTGAAATTCTAGCAGAACTACAAGGGTGGGAACACCGGAAGCTGCTTACATACTTTATTCATCCCATTATTTTTTATTCTCTCCATTACTATTCATTCCTCAGCTAGGCACTAAAATGTGACATCAAGTATACATGACCAAGATATGTTTTGCTGTTCTCAAGTCTGGATATACAATGAGAGATATAGATGATTCTTATTAAATGGCATCAAATGCACAGGACACTGTGAAAGCCCGCCTGCACCAATGTAGGATACCATAGAAGGCTTTCTGACAGAAAGGGAATCCAGACTGAGATCTCTAGAATGAGGCTTTCATAAGCCATAAACATGAGTTTGGATTTACCCTCAAAGCAGTGGAAAGCCACTTTTCGGCCAAATACTTTTTTCTGTAATTTTCACTGTACAGTTGACCCATGAACAACACAGGTATCAACTGGGAGGATCTGCTAACAAGTGGATATTTGTCACAGTAAATACTGTGGTGCTGCACCATCTCTGGTTGGTTGAATCCACAGATATGGAACTGCAGGTATGGGGGTTCAAGTGTAAAGTTATATGCATATTTTTGACTACAGGGAGAGTGGGTACCCAAACTCCCATGTTGTTCAAGGATGAACTGTATTTAATTTGTATTTATTAATGTAGCTTTCAGCCTCCCTGGTGGCTCAGATGGTAAAGAATCTGTCTCCAATGCAGAAGACCCAGGTTCAAAACCTGAGTTGGGAAGATCCCCTGGAGAAGGAAATGGCAACCCACTCCAGTATTCTAGCCTGGTGAATCCCATGGACAGAGGTGTCTGGTGGGCTACAGTTCATGGGGTCACAAAGAATCGGACATAACTGAGTGACTTTCACTTCACTTCTATGTAGCTTATAATAGTATGCTGCAACATGTTTCATTTTGTTCAAATTTGGAGGGTTATTTTGGTATATCCGTTATAATAAAAAAATCTTTGTCATTTACACATAAAGTCAATAATAATTTTTATCTGTGTCGATACATAGATCTTTATCTAGAGAAATCTATATGTAGATATAGACAAAAACTAGCTTACAATTTAGAGATTGCTTTTATGTTAACTTAATATTCAGAATTAGTTTACTCATGTAAAAAAATGCCAGAAATATCCCCACTTTACAGATGCAAAACCTGAAGCACAAAGGGGCAAATTGAATGGTTCAGAGTCATGCAGCCCAGTGAGGGGCAGAAACAGGACTTTGTCCCTGGAAGCAGAATACAACAGAGACTGATGCGGTTTTTCTCTGTGGCAAAGGAAACCTAGAGTAGTTTGAATCTGATTTTTATAAAATCTGTCTCTGCAGTCCCTCCATCTTTGCTAAAGGACAATAGAGCTATACTGAAATGATTGATTGAAATTAGTTAATAAAAAATTCTATAAGATAGTAATAGTTTGAAATGTAGTAGTTAGCATAATTTCATGTTATTATCGTAATAGGTTATCTTTTCCTGGGTGACCTATACATATACCAGTACACTCTTAGGAGATATATTTTACTTGTAGGTACCATTTAGCAAAACTGATTTGCAGCTTAACTTGTAGACTGTTCTATGTTAACATCTTTACATTGCATTCAAAGATGTGAACTCAACTTTTAAGCTATGTTGTATTTATATATATATATGGGTTGTACTAGGACATCTGTTTGCTTTAAAGTTGATAGATTGCAAATAAAAGACCACGAACCCTTTTGCCTCAGTTGGCACAAAGAGTAAGTATTACTGCTGGGCCACTAGAGCTTTGACTCACGCTGTGTCTACTTCGATAACCACGTTCAGGCTTGGCAGGTTGGTCATTTGTTGTCAGTCTGCCTGAATGGCCATGTTAACAGTCTCTTCCTCTCCCTGGTATTTTTAGGCAGCCAGCTGTAGGGGGCGCGAGCTCAGCTCCTAGAGCACAAAAGGCCATTGTGAATCATCCCAGCGCTGCCCTTATGGCTCTAAGGAGAGGATCAAGAAACCTTGTCTTTCGAGACTTTACAGTAAGTAAGCCTTGGAAGCCTTAACTGTGAAGGTGTGAGCACTGTATGATTTAGATCTTTATTCTTTTCCCTTTCTTTTCCTTTTTAAGGATGAAAAAGAGGGACCAATAACTAAACACATCCGACTAACAGCTGCCTTAATATTAAAAAACATTGGTAAATATTCAGAATGTGGTCGCAGGTGAGTAATCTGTTTTCTGTAGTCAGAGTGAATTTATATTTTACTGTTACCTGTAAGTTAATAAGGTTAGATATCTGCATTGTATTCAGTGTTTTTCTCATCAATTTTTGGATATGTCCAAAAACTTATGTCAAAGTAGACTGTGATAGATTCTTAAAAGCCACAAAAGTGGAAGTTGAAACAACCAAAAGGTGTTCTTGAACTTGTTTAAGTTAAATTTCTTGTTCGTCATAGCATTTAGAGGAAAAAGTAGGTCTACCAAAGAAAACTTGGGAGTTTACTAGGAGAAAAAGAAATTGGTTGCTTGAATCATGTGGAATTAGAATGGAATTCAGTTTGATAATTGCTGTTTTAATGAAACCATCAAAGTCATAGATGTGCTAAGATTCTTGGCCTTACAAGAAAACCTCGTATTTTATAAATCTATGGAAACTGGAAACAACTCTAACTCTTAAGAAAGCAAATGTAGATCTGTCTCCTTTGAAGCTTGAAAATAATCTTTTAATATTCTTCCTCCACCTTCAGCTGACTCAACTTGGGCTCATTAATTGGGAAGTTGTGCTTTAGTGCATCTTGCCTTCCAGACAGTGTTTTTCTCTCCTACTTTTCCTCTTCTCACATGCTGTTAATCGAATCTACCTTAGTTCTTCTCCTGTTTTACCTTGTGTTGGATCTTAATAATATTTCTTGTAGTTACATTCCAACTGGACTTCAGTTCAGTTAGTTCAGTTCAGTCGCTCAGTCGTGTCCGACTCTTTGTGACCCCATGAATCGCAGCACGCCAGGCCTCCCTGTCCATCACCATCTCCCGGAGTTCACTCAGACTCACGTCCATCGAGTCCGTGATGCCATCCAGCCATCTCATCCTCGGTCGTCCCCTTCTCCTCCTGCTCCCAGTCCCTCCCAGCATCAGAGTCTTTTCCAATGAGTCAACTCTTCGCATGAGGTGGCCAAAGTACTGGAGTTCCAGCTTTAGCATCATTCCTTCCAAAGAAATCCCAGGGTTGATCTCCTTCAGAATGGACTGGTTGGATCTCCTTGCAGTCCAAGGGACTCTCAAGAGTCTTCTCCAACACCACAGTTCAAAAGCATCAATTCTTCGGCGCTCAGCTTTCTTCACAGTCCAACTTTCACATCCATACATGACCACAGGAAAAACCATAGCCTTGACTAGGCGGACCTTAGTCGGCAAAGTAATGTCTCTGCTTTTGAATATACTATCCAGGTTGGTCATAACTTTTCTTCCAAGGAGTAAGCGTCTTCTAATTTCATGGCTGCAGTCACCATCTGCAGTGATTTTGGAGCCCAAAAAAATAAAGTCTGACACTGTTTCCACTGTTTCCCCATCTATTTCCCATGAAGTGATGGGACCGGATGCCATGATCTTCGTTTTCTGAATGTTGAGCTTTAAGCCAACTTTTTCTGCTTGGATCTCCTTGCAGTCCAAGGGACTCTCAAGAGTCTTCTCCAACACCACAGTTCAAAAGCATCAATTCTTCGGCGCTCAGCTTTCTTCACAGTCCAACTTTCACATCCATACATGACCACAGGAAAAACCATAGCCTTGACTAGGCGGACCTTAGTCGGCAAAGTAATGTCTCTGCTTTTGAATATACTATCCAGGTTGGTCATAACTTTAATTCAAAATTATTTTATAAGAATAATTTTACAGAACAATTTACAGTTAAGTTAATTGAAAAATATAAAGGTAATTTTCCAAAGTCATGAAAATAGTAAATGGCATATAAAGTCTGTGAATATTTAACTCCTGTATTCAGTGTTTACCCTTTTAAATAATATCTGTTTCTAATGTATTTTGCAGTAAAGTTTAACCATTTATTCAAATGGGTTTTATTACACACAGGGCACTCTTAAAAGGACTAGAGATATAGCAATGGATAAACTATAAAAATATCTGCTTTCATGGAACTTATTTTCCTATGAGAGAAGCAATCAACAAGAAAGAAAAATGGTTAGTAATGTAGTATATCAGATGGTGAAATTTTCTATGAGAAAAAAATAAGCAAGAGGATAAAGGATGCTAGATTGAAAGTCAAACATATCAGATGGTGCTATAATTTTAAATAAATTGATCTAGGACGGTGTCACCAAGAAGGTTCTATTTACATAGACCTTTAGCTGGTAAGGGAGATATCATGTGGATATTTGGGTCTAGAGCATTTCTGCCAGAGAAAGAGTATGTGCTAGGCATTGACATAGGAACATGCTTCATATGTTTAGAAACATTGTGACTGGAGTGATACAGGAAAGAAAGAGCATGATAAATCATCAGGTTGGAAATATCCTGTGCTTCTCTCAAGGAAAAGAATAAATAAACTTTTACACATATAGCAAAATAAAACTATGAATTAAAAATGGAATGAACTCTGCTCAGTTCTGTAATAATCTAAATGAGAAAATAAATTTGAAAAAAGAATAGATACATGTATACTGTGAAGGTCGCTCAGTCCTGTCTGACTCTTTGTGGACCCATGGACTGTACAGTCCATGGAATTCTCCAGGCCAGAATATGAGAGTGGGTAGCCTTTCCCATCTTCAGGGGATCTTCTCAACCCAGGGATCGAACCCCAGGTCTCCCAAATTTCAGGCGGATTCCTTACCACCTGAGCCTCAAGAGAAGACCAGATAAATGTGTACGTATAACTGAATCACTTTGCTGTACACCCACAACTAATGCAATACTCGTAATCAGCTATGCTCCAATATTAATAAATGTAAACAAACAAAAAAGCAAATGAGTACCATTTGCACAGTTTACAAAATACTAAAAATAAAATTTTAGAAACCAAAAGAAAACTTAAGATGCATACATATTAAGGATATGAAAGCACCAAAGAACGTGCACAGGCCTTTGTGTGTGGTGGTTATTCAGTTTGAATTTTGGCCATACAATTTTTAAGAGAATAAAAGGAGCACAAACAGTTTATTAGCATCTCAGTAGATCAGAAGTTAGCATTAAAACATAAGGGAAAATATAACAGAAAATTAAAATTATTTCTTTGATAAAATGAGCATAGATATTTTTGGCAAATGTTATATGAATAATTTACCTTCATTAAAAAATCTTACAGTATGCAATAGAATTAAAGGAAAATAAGATTAAAATTTTACCATGTTAATGTTATCTTGTATACTCTTATTCTTTCTATGTGTGTGTGTGAATGTGCCAACAAAATGTCCTGAGTAAATTTTCATAGTAAAAATATTTATTATTATTTATTTTACTAGGATTTATATATATATCTTTAATAGCTAGTAGTAAAGATCTTATGAGATATGAAAATTTAAGTTCTGTACCTTTAGACCATTTAGAAGAGGTAGTGTGTCTTTATGGTGCCTAGTAAGAAGACATGAATACAAATGTATGCTAAACCTTTATAAACAAGACATATTAGAGGCTGGAAGTGAGATGGAGGCCAGAGACACTGACAAGACACTGACAGTATTGTAGGAGGCTAGATCCTTGGTTCGAAAGATGGCTTCTTCGAAACCCCTGTTTCCTGGTACTCTATCACACAAATAAAAAGGTTTTGTTAATATGCAGCTCTAAACAATTTGAGACATGCATGACATAAAACACATAAATTGTCCTAAAACTCATGAAAATCTAAAATAATATATAATTTTGGAGGATACTGATTTGCTTAAGGAACAATAAGTAAAAGGTACCAAGTTCAAGGTCTAGGCTGCAAGTTTAAATTTTGCAAGAATGTGAACATAGATGACTAAGACTATAAGCCCAAACTATACAGTAGTTTTAATGGTAGATGCTTCCTCACAACTTTTTTATCCTGGTGAGATTTTTTTTTTTTAATCTTTGGGCTAAGAGGCTAAGAGTGGGCTGTTGTTGTTCAGTTATATCCAACTGTTTGAGACCTGACGGACAGTATCCTGCCAGTCTCCTTTGTCCACTGTATTTCCCAGGCAAGAATACTGGATTGGATTGACATTTCCTCCTCAAGAGGATTTTCCTGACCCAGGGATTGAACCCATGTCTCCTGCATTGGTAGGAGACTACCTATGCACTCCCCTACCTGGGAAGCCCTATTTTAATCTTTACTAAATTCATTTATTCAACATACATTAATTAATTACCACAGTTCTAAACCCTGGAGGTATAATATCAAAACAAAGAATGCTTCTTTGTTCTCACAGTGTTTACAACATGGTGTGTTTTTGCAAGTGTAATTCAGGAATAGAGTGTACAAGAAGGTGGAGTAATACAATAAACAATATGTGAAAAATAATTAAAAAAATAAATAATTGGCAGATGCAAAATGATATCTCATTATGTTGGGTTTTTATTTCTGTGGGTATTTCCAGTGCACATCTTCTGCTTTTAACTATAATTGAATAAAGACTATTCTTTCTTATCTCATTGTCAGTTCTGAAGAGGCACTCAGGAAGACTATTACATGATCTACCATTTTATCAAGTCAGCAATTCAAATCTAACTCAGATTTGAATTCTCTTCAAAAGAAATAAAGCCCAGCTCTGTTTCACTAGAAATTATCTCCTCTTGGAATGGTCTCATACACTGAGGCTTTTGTAATATGTTAAGATTTTATTCAAGAATCAAGAGTACATTTATATTTCTGATATTGCTGGGCGGTGCTCAGTCGCTTCAGTCATAGCTGACTCTGTGACCTATGGACTGAAGCCTGCCAGGCTCCTCTGTCCATGGGTATTTCCAGGCAAGAATACCAGAGTGGGCTGCTGTGCCCTTCTCCAGGAGATCTTTCCAACCCAAGAATCAAACTCATATCTCCAGCATCTACTGCATTACAGGCAGGTCCTTTACCCACTGAGCCACCTGGGAAAGTCCATTTCTGATATTACCTGAAAGCATTTTTCCCCTTAGAGCAATTTTTTTTCCTCATTTCTTCAATGATATGTCCAATTTTTTGCCTATTAAACATGACATTTTTTATACAAGCTTACTTTTCATTAAATTATCTGGATTTTATGGTTGAGATGCTTTATCAAGTATAGTTAAGTCATGAATATTATCCAAAATTAAATTTTATCCCAGAAGCTTACTCTTCCTATATTAGGGAACTGATTAAGCTAATAAAGTAATTAAAAGCATATTTATTATGGCTTCATCTATGCTTATTTGCCCCTTTCTCTTCATCATTGACTATATTGCATCTGAACTTAAATTGCTATGCTGAAGAATTTTTAATGGGATCTGTCCGTAAAAGTTCAATTCCTAGTTTTTTCATATCTCATTTGCTTAATAAAGCTGTTTTGTATGTCAAATTAAAAATTCAGATTAAAAAGCAAACAAAAACAAAACAAATCCTAGATGCCATATTAGTGATAGATAAGAAAGTTTATTAACTAATAATTATTAAATGTTCAGTATGGCCCAGATATTGTTAAACATTAGAGGACCCATCCCTTGTAGTCCTTGTGCGCTTTTACTGTTTATTGTCTGTAGTAAGCTTGTTTAGTTCAGTTCACTTCATTCAGTCATGTCCGACTTTTAGCAACCCCATGAACTGCAGCACATCAGGCCTCCCTGTCCACCACCAACTCCCGGTGTTTATTCAAACTCATGCTCATTGAGTTGGTGATGCCATCCAACCATCTCATCCTTTGTCACCCCCTTCTCCTCCCACCTTCAATCTTTCCCAGCATCAGGGTCTTTTCAAATGAGTCAGCTCTTCACATGAGGTGGCCAAAGTATTGGAGTTTCAGTCCTTCCAATGAATATTCAGGACTGATCTTTAAGATGGACTAGTTGG
>SJYX01012652.1:119479-132810 GCA_006410675.1 Oreotragus oreotragus | reverse complement strand
ACATGGAAACAACCTAGATGTCCATCAGCAGATGAATGGATAAGAAAGCTGTGGTACATATACACAGTGGAGCATTACTCAGCCATTAAAAAGAATACATTTGAATCAGTTCTAATGAGATGGATGAAACTGAGGCCGATTATACAGAGTGAAGTAAGCGAGAAAGAAAAACACCAATACAGTATACTAACACATATATATGGAATTTAGAAAGATGGTAATGATAACCCTGTATGCGAGACAGCAAAAGAGACACAGATGTAAAAAACGGACTTTTGGACTCTGAGGGAGAGGGAGAGGGTGGGATGATTTGGGAGAATGGCATTGAAACATGTATACTATCATGTAAGAAACGAATCGCCAGCCTATGTTCGATACAAGATACAGGATGCTTGGGGCTGGTGCACAGGGATGATCCAGAGAGATGATATGGGGTGGGAGGTGGGAGGAGGGGGTTCAGGATTGGGAACTCATGTACACCCGTGACGAATTCATGTCAATGTATGGCAAAACCAATACAGTATTGTAAAATAAAATAAAGTAAAAATAAAAAATTAACTAAAAAAAATTGAAACTTATATTTCATGATTTGCCATGCTCTTGCTATGCTCTCTTTAACTGGAGCTATGCATTTCTTTTTTTTGAAATAAATGCATTTTTAAACTTAGTGGTTTTGTATGGAAATTCTTATTTATACAGAACTGAATTACCAGATTCTTAATAAGGGAAATATCTGTCATGCCCATGCTACTGGTATGTCAAGGGTTGGTAGTATATCATCATAGTCACTTAAAGAGTCAGATATATGGAAACCCATGTGTGCTTCCAAAACCACCTCAATATATGAAAAGTATATAACAAATCATCTGACTCACAAAGTTTTCTTCCTAGACGGGACATTTATCAATTACATCAACATTTTATCAGCTACTGCAGGTAACATGGTCATGCCTGATTTTAAAATGGGATGATGAGAGACACTGCTATCATGTCTCCAAACAGAGATAGCTGGAAATACTTGATGAACATCCCTACTATCACATGCATAAGGCTTATTTTATAAATATCTGTTGTCTCATTGTGTTGTACAATTTCAATAAAACACATTTAAAATGACACTATCTTTCAAAATGGTTCAAGATCTTACATGAAAACGGATTTTGTAAAACATCTTATGGTAAATGAAAGAAAAACATCACATTAAAAATTCAGCTGACAAACTGAAATCTAATACTTTTCATTTTTGTGTTAAACAGTGTAATTTATCTGCATGTATTAGTTTCTAATTCATATTTGATTTTACAACCTCTTCTGTGTATCAATGAGTTATCCTCCCTTAAATTACTATATACTATAAAAAATATAATTCTAACATATCGAACACACAAAATTTAAAAATAACTGATCCTCCAAAATTTATAATCAACATAACAGTACTTTTTTCCCAAAGTACTTTCTTCCAGACTTTCATCAAGAAACAGAATATATATTTTTAAAAGATAGAATATTATCAAAGATTCAACTTGTATTTGCTTAATTTTCTTATATGTACTATATTAATTTCTGTTAGCATTATGCTTAAGTGATTCTTCATATGGAGACACAATAATTTATTTAATCAATGTTTAAATGTTGCTTACAAAAATTTATTAGGTAAGTAGCACTAAAATAATTACAAAATAGGATATGCTTTTGGACTTTTCTTTTATTCCGAGGGATGGAATCACAGCATAATGCAAAGATGACCACAAATCATAGATTATGATTTACCTAATTCTATGCATCTATAATCCATAAAACATTACTTGACAGATGAATAAATAACTTAAATCTTCCCATCTAAATGAGTAAGATGAAATACCTCTTGTAATCTATTTTTATTTCTCTTGTAATCTACCCCCAGAAATTACATCTCTTATTTCAATATCTGTTTGTTTTTATTAGATTCAGGACATTTTAATAAAATTTTAGAAACACTTTAATCTCTACAAAAATAGATACATGACAAAATTATGTCTTTCTTTTTTTGGACAGGCAATAGGATTCTGATAGCCTTAACATGACCATTCAACATTCTTAAAGACACTTGAATTAGTAAAACGTTTTAAAGAATTGAAACAGTTGCAATTTTTTAGTTTACCTGTTCATCAGTTATTCATTTAATAAACATTTTTAAGCATTTAATATGTGTCAGACTTTATATGAATCATTGTAGGCAAAAATAATTTATATGAAGTTCATATTGTGGAGAGGAAGTAATAAGAGGAAAAAGTTCACAGTTTCCAGTCAGTAGTGTGGGTGTGGAAAAGCACTGAATTCTGAAAAACAGTTTCCATCTATGCAGCTATAGTAGCCACTAACCACACATGCTATATAAATGTAAATTCACGTAAATTAAACTTAAGTAAAACTTAAAATGCAATGATTCAGTAACACTAAACACCATTCAAGCACTCAATAAACACATGTGGCTAGGGTCTATTATATTGGCAGTGAAGACTGCAGAACATTTCCTGTAATCATGTATGGATGTCAGAACTGGACTATAAAGAAAACTGAGTGACAAAAACTCATGCTTTTGAACTGTGGTGTTGGGAAACACTCTTGAGAGTCCCTTGGACTGCAAGGAGATCAAACCAGTCCATCCTAAAGAAAATGAGTCCTGAATATCTATTGGAAGGACTGATACTGAAGCTGAAGCTCCAATACTTTGGTCATCTGATGCAAAGAACTGACTCATTGGAAAAGACCCTGATGCTGGGAAAGGTTGAAGGCAGGAGGAGAAGGGGGCAAGATAGGATAAGATGGTTGGATGGCATCACAGACTCAATGGACATGAGTTTGAGCAAGTTTCGGATGTTAGTGATGGACAGGGAAGTCTGGTGTGCTGCAGTCCAAGGGGTCGCAAAGAGTCAGACACAACTGAGCAACTGAACTGAACAGAACTGAAACATTTCTATTCTATGTATGGTCTAAGATACAAGTCATGTTGGAATGAGGCTAGATTGATACTTACTCCCATATCTGCTTTCCTTAACTGTAGATGGAAAGAGAGGGACTTTGCAAACTTGAGTAAACACTAATTCTTTTTCTTTCCTTTATTTTTTTATTTTGATTTTCTTAATTTATCTAATTTTTAACAATGTATTGGATAAAGCTAAATAAATTGATAATTTAAAATTGCATTATTCTGTCTCACTAGATGTGAAGATTTCTACTCCTTTTGGAAACAGATTTGATTTAGGTAATCTCTAGAATGTAAATGTGTACTAAGTCACTTCAGTGGTGTTCGACTCTTTGAGACCCCATGGACCCTGCAAGGCTCCGCTATCCACGAGATTCTCCAGGCAAGTATACTGCAGTGAGTTGCCATGCCTCCACCCTCATCCAGGTGATCTTCCTGACTCAGGAATTGAGCCCACATCTTTTATGTCACTTGCACTGGTAGGTGGATTCTTCATCCTTAGTGCCACCTGGGAAGTTCAGTCTCTAGAGTGGACTTTAGATATTTCAGATGTGGAATGCAAAACAACCTTCCAGGCATGGCTTTGTGGGAAATCAGGAAAATCCGTATTTTCAGTAAAGTAAATCTATCTGTCCTCTTGCTGGAGTGCCTTTTCCTCAGAGACTGCTCAGTTCAGTTCGGTCACTCAGTCATGTCCAATTCTTTATGATCCCATGGACTGGAGCATGCCAGGCTTCCCTGTCCATCATCCAACTCCCGCAGCTTGCTCAAACTCATGTCCATTGAGTCGATGATGATAGGCATGGCTTTGTGGGAAATCAGGAAAATCCGTATTTTCAGTAAAGTAAATCTATCTGTCCTCTTGCTGGAGTGCCTTTTCCTCAGAGACTGCTCAGTTCAGTTCGGTCACTCAGTCATGTCCAATTCTTTATGATCCCATGGACTGGAGCATGCCAGGCTTCCCTGTCCATCATCCAACTCTCGCAGCTTGCTCAAACTCATGTCCACTGAGTCGATGATGACATCCAACCATCTCATCCTCTGTTGTCCCCTTCTCCTGCCCTCAATCTTTCCCAGCATCAGGGTCTTTTCCAATGACTCAGCTCTTTGCATCAGGTGGCCATAGTATTGGAGCTTCAGCTTCAGCATTAGTCCTTCCAATGAATATTCAGAACTAATCTCCTTTAGGATTGGCTGGTTGGATCTCCTTGCAGTCCAAGGAACTCTCAAGAGTCTTCTCCAACACCATAGTTCAAAAGTATCAATTCTTCAGTGCTCAGCTTTCTTTACAGTCCAACTCTCACATCCACACATGACTACTGGAAAAAAACCATAGCTTCGACTAGATGGACCTTTTTTGGCAAAGTAATGTCTCTGCTTTTTAATATGCTGTCTAGGTTGGTCATAGCTTTTCTTCCAAGGAGCAAGCGAGCAAGCAGAGACTCCTCAGGTTTGTGTTATTCAGGCACACATCAGGCCTAAACAAGCATTTATCCATCCAGAACACAGTGAGGAAGCTTAGGAGTGTTAGTTCAATGGAAACAAGACCCTGGTACGAATAGTTATTTGGTCCTTTAAAGGCAAGCTGCTCTGAGGGCTTCCAATAACCAAGGCAAAGAAGGTAAACTTAAGGTTTTTATTCTAAATTCATCTTGGATTTGATCTGTAAAATCATCATTTCAGTGTTAATATTTTGCCACAACATAGTAGTTGATATGTTCCAAAGTGTAGCAATGGGAGATGAATATTGAAATGACAAAAAGAAAAAATATATATATAAAAAGAAAGGTGTTGGAAAGAGTTGAAGAGGAAAGAGATCAAATTTGTTGGTTTGAACACAATATGGACAACTGAAGCTCTTATTCTGTGGTTCAACCACAGGGACAATAAATCATCTCAATGATGATAGAAATTTGGGATGTACAGTGTCTAGGGCTTAACTGTCAAAATTGTCAGTGAGTGGAAATGGGTGACAGTAGCTTTCTTGATGACTTAAAGAAGGATTGATTCCACCACAGTAAAATTAATGATTAAGAACTTCCGAAGAGTTTTGGTTGTTATGAGTTGTTTATCCTAAGCAAGTAGAAAAGTACTCCAGTAGTCATGTAGAGATGTGAGAGTTGGACCACAAAGAAGGCTGAGTGGTATCAGAGAAAACTCTTGAGAGTCCCTTGGACTGCAGGCAGATCAATCCAGTCAATCTTAAAGGAAATCAACCCTAAATATCCATTGGAAGGACTGATGCTGAATTTCCAATATTTTGGCCACCTGATGCAAAGAGCCAACTCACTGGAAAAAACCCTGATGCCAGGAAAGATTGAAGGCAACCGGAGAAGGGGGGAATAGAGGATAAGATGGTTAGATAGCATCACTGACTCACTGGACATAAATCTGAGCAAACTTCAGGAGACAGTGTAGGACAGAGGAGCCTGGTATGCTGCAGGCCATGCAGTAGCAAAGAATTGGACAATACTTAGCAACTGAGCAGCAACACAAAAATTACTGTCTTAAAGTTAGTGATAAGGAGCCTGAAATTTGCAGATAATGTCTCTAGACTTCTACAACTCTGGGATATGAGAGAGAAAAGTGTTCTCATTTGAAAGGAACATAAAAAGTCTGTCTTAAGGGAAAAGTGCCCCTCTCAAGGAGAAAAGTGCCCCTCTCCCTAGAAGATGCAGTTGTAGTTGAGGATTGAGGCAAGCAGGTAGAGATTACATATGATAAGAGGAGGGAATGTAGACAGGATTACTGCAAATGTTAAATGTGCTGAGAACTATGGTGGGAGAGTTGAGAGCTGTTCAGTTCAGTTCAGGAGCTCAGTCATGTCTGAATCTTTGCGACCTCATGGACTGCAGCACACCAGGCTTCCCTGTCCATCACCAACTCCCAGAGCTTACTCAGACTCATGCCCATTGAGTCAGTGATGCCATCCAACCATCTCACATTCTGTCGTCCCCTTCTCCCACCTTCAATCATTCCCAGCATCAGAGTCTTTGCAACTGAGTCAGTTCTTCACATCAGGTGGCCAAAGTATTGGAGTTTCAGCTTCAGCATCTGTCCTTCCAATGAATACTCAGAATTGATTTCCTTTAGGATGGACTGGTTTGATCTCCTTGATGTCCAAGAGATTCTCAAGAGTATTGTCTAACACCACAGTTCAAAAGCATCAGTTCCTCGGTGCTCAGGTTTTATAGTCCAACTCTCACATCCATAAATGACTATATACTGAAAAAAACCAAAGCTTTGATTAGACGAACCTTTATTGACAAAGTAATGTCTCTGCNGACAGTCTGTCCTTCCAATGAATACTCAGAATTGATTTCCTTTAGGATGGACTGGTTTGATCTCCTTGATGTCCAAGAGATTCTCAAGAGTATTGTCTAACACCACAGTTCAAAAGCATCAGTTCCTCGGTGCTCAGGTTTTATAGTCCAACTCTCACATCCATAAATGACTATATACTGAAAAAAACCAAAGCTTTGATTAGACGAACCTTTATTGACAAACTAATGTCTCTGCTCTTTAATATGCTGTCTAGGTTGTTCAAAAGTTTTCTTCCAAGCATCAAGTGTCTTTAATTTCATGGTTGCAGTCACTATCTGCAGTGATTGTGGAGCCAAAAATAAATAAATAAATAAATAAATAAAGTCTGTCATTGTTTCCATTGTTTTCCCATCCATTTGCCATGAAGTAATGGGATAGGATACCATGATCTCAGTTTTCTGAATGTTGAGTTTTAAGCCTTTTTCACTCTCCTCTTCCACTTTCATCAAGATGCTCTTTAGTTCCTCTTCACTTTCTGCCATAGGGTGGTATCATCTGCATATCTGAGGTTATTGATATTTCTCCTGGCAATTTTGATTCCAGCCTGTGCTTCATTCAGTCCTGAGATCTGTTAGAAACTCTAAAAATCAAAGACAGGACCAGAGAGCAATAGACATAAGAAGATGACTTTGGCCAAAAGGAACTGCATTTGCTCAGTGACAAGGATTGTAGAATGAGACATGGGTGGGGAAGGACTGAATCTTCTAAAGCTTGATTACATCCGGGGAGCATGTGGAACATGGAGAAATCAGTAGAAAGAAATCTTTGTTCAGCATTCAGAATTACTCTTACTGAGTTGTTTGAACATATGCTAAAACAACAACATCAGCAACATCACTTTTTATAAATTGCTAGTGGGCCAAAATCTTTGGGTTCTTAAATTTTCAGCTTTTTAAAATACTAAGCATCCATGTGTCTAGGTGACTCAAAATTTTCCATAGTGGACGATCAAATTTTACCCTTGAGGTTAGGGGACTCAACTCAATCAACAGTTTTGGGGACCCTATTATCTTTGGACAAACACTTTAGAAAGCTGATGTGGCATGAGTAATTTAATAAAAATTTAATGAATGCCTTCTGTCAAAATTATTCCTTTAGTTGTTGATGTAGAAGATAAAACCTCTTTAAGCATGGAGCTAACAGTCCAGTGATAAAAGAATTAAGACAACAAACAGCAAATTAAAATTAATTATTTTATTTAATTACATTCATTGCAAGTGTCCCACAAAGATTTATGAAATCCAATGAAAATATACTGTAGGACAAGCTGGCCTAATCAGAGAGAGGGCAGTGAGTGTCTGGGGTGAGTAAGGAGAGAAAAGAGGGAAGTCTTTTATAAAAAACATACAATTTCAGCTGAGAACTGAAAGGAAACTGGTGTGAATCAAACAGAAAAGAAGGAAACAAAATATATTTAAGGCAAAGAAAATTGCATGTCAAGGCCCTCAGGTGAGGAAAAAAGAAAACAAACAAACAAAAAAAAAAACCACTTGGCTTATTTGAATAACCAAAAAAAAAAAGGAAAGTGTGCCTGGAACATTGTAAACTAGAGAAAGTGTGACTCTAATGTAACCAGTTTCTAAGGCAATGCTTTTCGTCTTCCCTTGCATGCAAATGGACACTCTCTGGAGCAGTGGTCATATTATTTCCTTGCAAACTAGGTACCTCTGTCTTCTCTAGCCCAGCGTACTCAGCCCATCTCAAATTTGTTTTCTGCGTCCCTCATTTTGAAGTGTTCACATAGAGAGGCTCTTATTTTCACTCACCTCATTGTCCTAACTACATCTGGTTTCCCACTCACAACTGTCCCAGAGGGTTTCCATCATGTCTTACATTTTAATGTATTACATTCAGCATCTGGTGCACACACCTGGCACCAAATAGTAGGTTTTTAACTAATGCTGGCTGAATTTGTGAGTTGCCACTAGTAACAGGTCTTAGGCATACACAATATGCCTTTGATTATTTTCTCAACATATATGTATGAGCACCATCTCTGTGTTGGGCATTAGTTTTTTTTTTTTTAATTATCATTGATTTTTAATTTCAAATATCCAAAAGGGATTCTTTTTAATGTTTATTTTATACTGGCATATAGTTGATTTACAATGTTGTATTAGTTTCAGGTATATTGCAAAGTGATTCAGTTATACATATGCATATATCAACTATTTTCCCATATAAGGGCTTCCTTTATAGCTCAGTGGAGAAGGCAATGGCACCCCACTCCAGTACTCTTGCCTGGAATATCCCATGGATGGACGAGCCTGGTAGGCTGCAGTCCATAGGGTTGCTAAAAGTCAGACACGACTAGGCGACTTCACTTTCACTTTTCACTTTCATGCATTGGAGAAGGAAATGGCAACCCACTCCAGTGTTCTTGCCTGGAGAATCCCAGGGATGGGGGAGCCTGGTGGGCTGCCGTCTATGGGGTCGCACAGAGTTGGANGGCTTCCTTTGTAGCTCAGTGGAGAAGGCAATGGCACCCCACTCCAGTACTCTTGCCTGGAATATCCCATGGATGGAGGAGCCTGGTAGGCTGCAGTCCATAGGGTTGCTAAAAGTCAGACACGACTAGGCGACTTCACTTTCACTTTTCACTTTCATGCATTGGAGAAGGAAATGGCAACCCACTCCAGTGTTCTTGCCTGGAGAATCCCAGGGATGGGGGAGCCTGGTGGGCTGCCGTCTATGGGGTCGCACAGAGTTGGACACGACTGAAGCAACTTAGCAGCAGCTTGTGGCTCAGAGAGTAAAGAATCCACCTGCAATACAGGAGAACAGGGTTCAGTCTCTGGGTTGGGAAGGTCCTCTGGAGAAGAGAATGGCAACCCCCTCCAGTATTCTTGCCTGGAGAACCCCATGGAGAGAGGATCCTTGTGAGCTAGTCTAGTACATTGGGTTGCAAAGGGTTGGACACGACTGAGTGACTAACACACACTCACCTTCCCATATAGGTTTTTACAGAGTATTGAGTAGAGTTTCTTTTGCTATACAGTAGCTCCTTGTTGAGCCACCAATATACAATGGAATAATTTTCAGTCAAAAAATTAATGAATTATTGCCATTTTTGATAATTTGGTTAGACTTACAGTATCATTTAACTTATAAGTGGAATATATATAAAACAAAAGACAAATGAACACATATAACAAAGCAGAACAGACTCATAGATACAGAAAGTAAATAGGTGGTGGCCAGAGGGGAAGAGGGTGGGCGATGAGTGAAATAGATGAGGAAGATTAGGAGGTACAAACTTCCAATTACAAAAAAAATGAGTAAGGGAATGAACTATATCCAATTAAATTGCTGTATCTTTGCACAGTGACATATGTTAACTAGACATAGCATGGTGATTGCTTTGAAATGTATAGAAACCACTATGTTGTATACCTGGAAAGAACATAGTGTTTTTTCAATCAATTACATTTCAATTAAACAACATATGTAGACACTTGGAGAAAATGCATCAAAATGCTAATGATGGTTATCTCTGGGGGTAGAAATTACGGATTGTTAATTTTTACTTTATGCTTTTATGTTTTTCTTGTTGTCTGCAATGCATATGTATTGCTTATAAAATTAGAAAAAAGCAACAAATGTTATTAAAAATGAAAATATAGTGTATTGGTGTTTTTCTTTCTGGCTTACTTCACTCTGTATAATTGGCTCCAGTTTCATCCATCTCATTAGAACTGATTCAAATGTATTCTTTTTAATGGCTGAGTAATACTCCAATGTGTATATGTACCACGGCTTTCTTATCCATTCATCTGCTGATGGACATCTAGGTTGCTTCCATGTCCTGGCTATTATAAACAGTGCTGCAATGAACATTGGGGTACATGTGTCTCTTTCAATTCTGGTTTCCTCGGTGTGTATGCCCAGCAGTGGGATTGCTGGGTCATAAGGCAGTTCTATTTGNGAGGGAAGCCACAGATTCCTGTGACAACTCGAGGGGAAGCTTGACTCTGCTGCTACAGCTGGGGAGGAAAGTGGACGTGCATGTCTCCACTCGAGGTGAGGACGGACTCCCATGTGGAGACTCCAGAGGAACCCCAAGAACCCTGTCTGCAGTGTAGAGGAAATTTCAGTTTGTGGCCTACACTCCGGACAAGTACTTAAGATGCGACACTGACTGGAGAGGAATCCTGAGAAGTCCCTCATAACCCGCATGTACCCTGGCCTTTCCTGAGGCCTCCTGAGCGAGTCCCTGAGGTTCCCTTCGTAACTCGAGGGGAACCTGCCGTAACTTGAGGAAAACCAGGAGGTTCTCCTCTCCAGGCGAGATGAGGCCCTTTTCCGCTTCATGGTCTCAAGGGAAATAACACCTTCCCCCTTGAACCTCGGAAGCATCGTTAAAAAACTTGAGGCTAGTAACAAAGTCCCCGATATATCTGACTCTACTCGAGTAGAACAATGAAGGTCCCTGCACAACTCAAGAGGATCTTCATTCTCCGCTCTTCAGTGTGAGACGAGGGTTCCTTTCCCTGCTTCGTCGAGAAATCATTCCTGGCTTTCCCGTCGCATCTCAAGAGGAGGTGCTCTCCACAGGAAACTCAAGAGGAACTCCAGGAGTCGGGCCACCAAACCAAAAGAGGCGCAAAAGTCTCAGTCGAATCCAGATGAATNGGGGGGAAAGGGTCCAATGTCCTAAGAATGTGCATTCAATGCTATTAATAAACAGATGAGACAGTAAATAGTGTCACTAATAGCAGAGACAGAAACTTACCTTATAGACAAAGACAGGGCTCTGAAAATTTGACTTTGCTAGAAGCAAGTACATAAGCAAACACTGAGTAAATCCTACAGATAATAATGGTCATAAAACTAGAAGAGAATATAGAAAGAAAAGAACAAGGCAGATACAAATTATATTCAAAGAAGAGTTGAAGCATCCACCAAAAAGTACTGCTTTAGTTACACAGTTTAAGAAAACTCAGCAGTTTGTGTGTGTGAATAAGGTTTCAAAAATGTCTTCAAAATAAATTGCATATATTCTACAAGTCATAACCTATAAGTTTGGATATTATATGGTACATAATGGATATTAAACTTTTCCTGTGGAACATAAGCACAGCCAGTCTATGTTTTGGTTTTTTCACAAAGATAAACCGAACAAAGAAGGGATGTTTGCTTATGGTTTTCCTGTCCAAGTTTGCATCTAAGCTCATTCATTAACAACAGCAAAAAAAGGAAAAATGATACTTTATATACATCAGTTCAGTTCTGTTCAGTTCAGTCGCTCAGTCGTGTCCGACTCTTTGCGACCCCATGAATCGCAGCACGCCAGGCCTCCCTGTCCATCACCATCTCCCAGAGTTCACTCAGACTCACGTCCATCGAGTCCGTGATGCCATCCAGCCATCTCATCCTCGGTCGTGCCTTTCTCCTCCTGCCCCCAATCCCTCCCAGCATCAGAGTCTTTTCCAATGAGTCAACTCTTCTCATGAGGTGGCCAAAGTACTGGAGTTTCAGCTTTAGCATCATTCCTTCCAAAGAAATCCCAGGGTTGATCTCCTTCAGAATGGACTGGTTGGATCTCCTTGCAGTCCAAGGAACTCTCAAGAGTCTTCTCCAACACCAAAGTTCAAAAGCATCGATTCTTCAGCGCTCAGCTTTCCAATGAGTCATATACATACATACATGTAATAAAGTCAACTAAACTCCTATAACAAAGTTTCTGCAGACTAAATGTAAGAAAGTATATGAAAAATAATTGAGCATTGCTTGTAGAAGTTAATTTTACTGTGATTCAATATAGATGTATAGTTTACAGAGTTTCCATAAGCCTAACAACACAGTTCTATACCATGTCTAAATTATTTTTTAGTTATTTATCTACAGGAATTGGTGAAAATATTAATCATAGCACCAGAGGGATGAGTTCCCATCACTTTCTTATAATCCTGGCTCCACTGTTAATATGAATGTTAACCCTTCATATATGGATGTTTATTGCTAATTGTTGAAAAAATTAAGTGTTATACTATTGGGCTCTATATTTAGCCTTCAAATATAGAACGTATGTGAATCTCTTAATTTCTAAAGAGATTTTGCCTTAAATCAACAATAGAGGGAAAATGCCTGGGGACATTTATTTGAGAATGTGCTTACACTGTGACATTAAGAGGAGACATTACATTTTTCTTAATATGTTTTCATCCTTCCTAAAAATTAACTTCATCTTCTGTGCCCTTGTTCCTGTCCATATTCCTCTTCTTTTGTTCCATGGTGGTAACTAGAAGAATAGGGTAGGGAAAGAAGGTGTAGTTTATACTTGACTAATTTTTGTAGCAGGAATAAACCAAATTGCATGTGAACACTAAATTATTTCCAAAGAGGCAGTCATAGACACTATGGAACACAAGTATGTATTTTTGGGGTTGTTACTATTTCAAGCTTATTTTCCTTTAAGTACTGCTACAGATTGAATGTTTGTATATATCCCTTGCACCTTAAATTCTTATTTGAAAGGTAACTCTCATTGCAGTGGTATTTGGAGATAAGACCTTTGAGAGATGATAAAATAATGAGGATGTCTTGCTTATGAATAGGTTTTGCTCTTATAAAAGATCTTTGTGCCATATGAGGTCACAGTGAGAAGACAGTCATAGATGAATCAGGAAATGGGGTTCACCAAATCTGCTGGTGCCTTGATCTTGGACTTCCCAGCCATAAGTGTGAAACATGCATTCCTGTTGATTATAAGCCATCCAGTCTACGGTCTTTTTGAAACAGGTTCAAGCTGGTTTTAGAAAAGGTAGAGGAACCAGATTCAAGTTGCCAACATCCGCTGGATCATGGAAAAAGCAAGAGAGTTCCAGAAAAACATCTATTTCTGCTTTATTGACTATGCCAAAGCCTTTGACTGTGTGGATCACAATAAACTGTGGAAAATTCTGAAAGAGGTGGGAATACCAGACTACCTGACCTGCCTCTTGAGAAATCTGTATGCAGGTCAGGAAGCAACAGTTAGAACTGCACATGGAACAACAGACTGGTTCCAAATAGGAAAAGGAGTACGTCAAGGCTGTATATT
>SJYX01012652.1:66542-117060 GCA_006410675.1 Oreotragus oreotragus | reverse complement strand
GGGGGCTCCAAAATCACTGCAGATGGTGACTGAAGCCATGAAATTAAAAGACGCTTACTCCTTGGAAGAAAAGTTATGACCAACCGAGATAGCATATTCAGAAGCAGAGACATTACTTTGCCGACTAAGGTCCGCCTAGTCAAGGCTATGGTTTTTCCTGTGGTCATGTATGGATGTGAGAGTTGGACTGTGAAGAAGGCTGAGAGCCGAAGAATTGATGTTTTTGAACTGTGGTGTTGGAGAAGACTCTTGCGAGTCCCTTGGACTGCATGGAGATCCAACCAGTCCATTCTGAAGGAGATAGCCCTGGGATTTCTTTGGAAGGAATGATGCTAAAGCTGAAGCTCCAGTACTTTGGCCACCTCATGAGAAGAGTTGATTCATTGGAAAAGACTCTGATGCTGGGAGGGATTGAGGGCAGGAGGAGAAGGGGACGACCGATGATGAGATGCCTGGATGGCGTCACCGACTCGTTGGACGTGAGTTTGAATGAACTCCAGGAGTTGGTGATGGACAGGGAGGCCTGGTGTGCTGCGATTCATGGGGTCGCAAAGAGTCGGACAGGACTGAGAGACTGAACTGAACTGAACTGAGCTGGAGACATGTACATTGAGACTATAATAAAGTACAGAGGTAGGAAGCACTTTCAGTATTATAATAATGTTTCCTTTTTTAAATTTTACTTTATAACATTTTTAGGTTTATACTGTAAACAATTAAGTAGAGTCAGGAGACCAGGAAAGGTAGCTCTCACTCGTTGTACAGGAAGAACAAACACTCCCCTTCTTTCCTGGAAGGACTCAGCCAATGAAAAACCAGACTCTGTTTATTCCCAGCTTCTGTTTCTTCTCTATAAAAGCCCTCTCCTCCTCTTGCTGTATAGCTGTATGGCTCACCATGGTTCTAGACACTGAACCGCAATTATTTGCTGAATCCAAATAGACCTATCTTTGCAGGAGAAATATCTGGTGGTTTATTTGTTTTAGGTCAACAATGCATGAGTTCTTTAGAAATTACTACATCTGAAAGAATGAGAGCATTGGAGGAACTTAAACTGCCTGTGCTTTCAGCACAGACTTCAAGGGAAATTATAATGAACATTAATTAATTGACAGAAATGAAACTACTAAACTCTTTCTGGCACATGAAAATATTTAAGATGACATTTTAAAAATATACTGAGGATCCAGACTTTTCATTGAATTTTATGCATTTTTGAAGTCATTAGAATACTGTGAGCAAATAATTATCATAAAGATCCACTGAATTAATATAATAAAGTCAGTGAACATACTGACTTGTACACCAACTGGCATTTTGGGAATATCATCTCACATTTATAAAATAAAATGAGTATGATATAGGACGATATATGATGAAATGTTGACACAAATTAAGCTGAACATGACTTTAAGAAATTAATATGAATAATATTTGGTTAACAATAATACCATTGCCTTTTCATACAACTTTATTTCAAAGATGCATCCCATATATTAAGACAGCTATATTTTACATAGTAAAAACATCTGATAGGGACACAATTTACATGAGTGTTTTTATCAAAAAGTAGTGTACAATATCTAAACAAACTTACGAAATCAAGTAAATTAAAAGCATTTGAATATGATTTGCAAACACACTAAATCTTTCCTCATATTTGAATACGATTTGAAAAAGAAACAAATTGGACAAATTCATAATTTGCTAGTTTAATTATTTTTTCAGTTTTATTGAGGTTTAGTTGACAAATAAATTGTACTATATTTAAAGTGTACAGTGTGGTGATTCAATATATGTGAACACTGTGAAAGAAGTCTTACAATTGAGTTAATTAACATATCCATCACAACCTCACATAATTACTTTTTTTTATTTTTGGTGAGAATATTTAGGATGTGCTCTGTTGAATTATACAATACAGTATTATCTATTATAGTCACCATGCTATACCTTGCTGCTGCTGCTGCTGCTAAGTCGCTTCAGTCGTATCTGACCCTGTGCGACCCCATAGACGGCAGCCCACTAGGCACCTCTGTCTCTGGGTTCTCCAGGCAAGAGTACTGGAGTGGGTTGTCATTTCCTTCTCCAATGCATGAAAGTGAAAAGCGAAAGTGAAGTCGCTCAGTCGTGCCTGACTCTTAACAACCCCATGGACTGCAGCCCACCAGGCTCCTCCATTCATGGGATTTTCCAGGCAAGAGTACTGGAGTGGGATGCTATATCTTAGAACCTCAGAATTTATATATTTATTGAAAAGACTACCCTTTTCCATTGGATATTCTTGAAAGTTAATTAGCCACATATGTGTTGACATAATCAGTCTATTTAAAAACAACCTTTTAATTATTTGAACTCTTCCCTTGAATGCACCCTTTTATTGCCCATACACATAAAATTTGAGATTTACAACACTGTATTATGAGTGTCTCATTCAGTCAGTGACATAAATGAACTGCATTTGAACCTTATTATGTGTAATCATTTTTATACTACCACACAGCAAAGTTAATGTACATACATAAACACATATATTAAACATTTACTTTTAATTATTTGTTGCATTTCTATTTCCCTTCACAATTTATAGATACTCCTAGAAATTAATTCATATGTTTCTAATTCATTATTTTCACAAGCTACATAATATTGTATAGGTTGCACAGATGGTAATTTAGTCAATTATTTTCTATTGGTCCATCTACACATTTTCTACCCATCTTCCTGCACTGTGGTCTTTCAAACATAAATTTGATCACGTAGACCTGCACTCCTTCCTTGAGCCAAAAAAACATATAGGACACAGAACCCTATCTGTTTCACCTTCACCTACCTCTTTGCCTCACAGATTCCCATATATTCTAGTACATCTGGAATTACACGTATATACCACACAGACACACAGACATATGCACCCTTCATTTCTTATTAGAAATTAGCTCATTTGTCATTTCCTTAGGAATCCTCCTTTGATTTTTTTCTAAGCAGGTTTCTTTTTACCACAATGAAGTGCTCCAGGGCACAATGCATTAGTTTGCTGCATTTCTTATTTTTATATTACATTAATTTGTGATTTTTGTAATTGTTAACTTTTGGTTAAAAAATAATATCCATGTATACAGAGACATTTTTTTCTTATTTTTTGTTTTATATTCCTCATCTCTTTAAATCTCTAACAAGGCATTTATCATAAAAACATTTCAGCTCAGTAGTTCAGTCGTATATATCTCTTTGAGACCCCCACAGACTGCAGCATGCTAGGCTTCCCTGTCCATCACCAACTCCCGGAGCTTACTCAAATTCATGTTCATTGAGTCGGTGATGCTNTTTTTTGTTTTATATTCCTCATCTCTTTAAATCTCTAACAAGGCATTTATCATAAAAACATTTCAGCTCAGTAGTTCAGTCGTATATATCTCTTTGAGACCCCCACAGACTGCAGCATGCTAGGCTTCCCTGTCCATCACCAACTCCCGGAGCTTACTCAAATTCATGTTCATTGAGTCGGTGATGCTATCCAACCATCTCATCCTCTGTCATCCCCTTCTCTTCCAGCCTTCAATCTTTCCCAGCATCAGGGTCTTTTCCAATGAGTTAGTTCTTCACATCAGGTGGCCAAAGTATTGGAGCTTCAGCTTCAGCATCAGTTATTCCAATGAATATTCAGGACTGGTTTCCTTTAGGATGGACTGGTTGGATCTCTTTGAAGTCCAAGAGAATTTCAATAGTCTTTTCCAATACCACAGTTCAAAAGCATGAATTCTTTGGCGCTCAGCTTTCTTTATAATCCAATTCTTGCGTCCATACATGACTACTGGAAAAACCATAGCTTTGACTAGATCAACCTTTGTCGGCAAAGTAATGTGATGTCTCTGCTTTTTAACATGCTGCTTAGTTTTGTCATAGCTTTTCTTCCAAGGAGCAAGCGTCTTTTAATTTCATGGCTGCAGTCACCATCTGCAGCGATTTTGGAGCCCCCCAAAATAAATTATTTCACTATTTCCATTGTTTCCCCATCTATTTGCCATAAAGTGATGGGGCTGCATGCTATGATCTTTGTTTCCTGAATATTGAGTTTTAAACCAACTTATAAGACAATGATATTCAATGTATTTAATTAATAAAATAGGCATAGTGAATATATAAAATGGAAATTCTAAATGATAACATCATAATTTAATGCATAATTAATATTTGAAGAAAAATTGGAAGAGACAGAACAAATATGAGTGGTTTTCAATATCTTAAATATTTGAAATTTCTAAATATAAACTGAATTTTGAAGTATCTTAATAATAAGCAAAAGGAGACCCATGGGATAAAGTATATCAGTTCTTTACACTAATTAGTATGAACTTTCTTACACAGAACTTTGATCTAAAAAGAATGTTCCTACTTAAGGCTTAACATAAGCAATAATTTTCCAAAAATTGAATTTTTCTCATCCCTCTTTTGATTTTAATATCTCTTAGGAAAAATAAGAATAATTACAATTGCAAACAATCATGTAGGCTTACTATGTGTTAGTTGCTCAGTCATGTCCAACTGTTTGCGACCCCGTGGACAGTAGCCCACCAGGCTTCTCTGTCCACGGAATTTTCCAGGCAAGAATACTGCAGTGGATTGCCGTTCTGTTCTCCAAGGCTTACTACACAGTTGATAATTTTCTAAGTGTTTTATATACATTATATTACAAGCTCCTTATGTAGCTTAACTCACAACAAGTCTGTGATTTTGGTGTTAGTGAACATGATCTTAAGGCACATAGAAATTAAGTAGCCTAGAACTAGCAAAGTGAAGAAGGCAAAATGTTTAACCTCTCATTTAATGAAATAAAAAGAATCAAATATAATAAATAGCTCACAAAGAAAAAATCAAAGAGGATCTTCACTTGGTTTGAGTTTTATTTCTAATCTCCTCTCTACATATTTATTTTTCTTTTAAGCAATTCAATACATTTTCAATTGTCTATTGTTGAGTAACTGACCTACAAAAAACTTAATGGTGTAAGTACCAATATAATTCTGTGGAATGTATGTGTTTCGCTGAGTGGTTCTGTTCCACATGACATCAGATGAGGTTATTGATTCAGATGTATTTAGCTGATGCATGGGCTAGTCTGAATGATCTAAGAAGGTTTGAGTACAATGCTCTTCCACTGGGCTTCTCCTCATGGTGAAACTGGCTTCCTTGCAGCATAAGATCTCAGGGTAGGTGAACCTTCTATGTGGCAGCTGGTTTCAGAAGACAGAAAGAGAAAGCTGCCAGTACTAGTAAAGGCTGAGCTTGGACCAGAAGGTCACTTTTACAAATTCTGTTAGATAAAACATATCGCAAGACAAGCTGAGTTTCAAGGGAAGGGAGAATAGACGCTGCCACTTAAAGAGAAGGTCAGTAACTAGTTGTTGGGAGGGAAAAAGTTATTGGTGACTAACATCAGGGACTCTAACACAGACTCATATCCGTGTTTTATTACTCTTTTTTCAAATATTTATTTTTCCAGTCTCCTGGGGCAGCACTGGAAATAGAATGTGAAAAAAGTAAAAAGAAATAATAGAAACATAAGGAAGGCAATATAAGCCAAATATTAGTATCTTAGTTTGGAATTTGAATGGGCTCTGAAGTTTCCTGATTTTTTTTTTTTTTTTTTTTTTAGGTTTACACAAGGGCAAGAGAGACCAAACAGCTGGAACAAAGGACCAGAGGGAAGAACGAGGAATGATGTTTTGGAGAACTTCTTGTAAGTCAAAAAGGCTCAAAAAAAAAAAAAAAAAGCACTCAATGAGTGCATTTAGGGTAAGATTAGAAAGAAAAGGAAGAGACAAAACGTGAAGGACTTTAAATGACAATCTGAGGCTCAAACTTCTTGCCCAGAGTCAGCCTTGGGGTCACTCACTCTTTTAAACTCAGCAGAGACAATATAAACAGGGGAGAATTAAGAAGTTATTTTGACTCTCTCAGAGATGTCCAACTCCTGTCAAATGCTTCATCTGTTTTTGAACACAGTTTCCTGGTCTTGAAATTTGATGACAAATTCTTTGAACTAGCATGATCTTGATAGCACCAAATGAATCATTCCAATGTAAAATGTCTTAGAAAAGTGTTATTCTTAAAAAAAAAAAAACATTTAAATGATCCTCCTTAGAATTACAAAGTAAAAGAGAACCATGAAAAAGTACATCTGACTGAAGCCTAATTTCTACTACATGAGCTTAGCCAGGCACATGCACACAGAGTCCATCTATGACTGAACAATGGCAGCAATACAATATCACTAAAAGCCATGTGTCTGTTGTTAGGCTTTTGGTGACTGTAACACCAAAACTGCATTTTCCAACCTCACAAATAAAATTTTCAATTGTTTAACAAAGGTAGAGGAAAGGTAGAGACACAGTTCTGCATGTGTAGTTTCTCCCCACAAATTCACCAATCAAGACAGACACTTCTGGGAGAAGGAAAGTAATAAGGAGATGCAGATAGAAGCCAGGAATGTTATATTAATTGATGACAAGATCCATGGCAGAAAACGTGACAATAAATAAAAACTCCTTAGCAAATTCAAGTAAAAGAAAAATATTAAAAATTGTTTTAAAAACATAAGCTATGTCTATAAGATTTCTCAGCTTTGGGACTACTGATAACTTCAGACCAGATAACCATATTGGCCACCTTCATTTCCTTTTGGTTGGCAGAGGATAAGATAGTTGGATGGCATCACCAACTCAATGGATATGAATTTGAACAAAGTCCAGGAGATGGTGAAGGACAGGGAAGCCGAGCATGCTGCAGTCCATGGGGTCACAAAGAGTCAGACATGACTTAGCGAATGAACAGCAACTACAACAACCATATTTGCTGGGGAAATCCTGGTATGGCAAGATGTTTAGCAGCATCACTGACTTCTACCCACTACATAAAATAGCTACTCCTAGTTATAGCAAATCACAGATGTTTCTAGATATTGTCAGATATCCCTTGGAAGCAAAATAGACCTTGGTGGGAAAACATAGGTCTAAATGATGAAATATTGTAAAGGCATCACAGTGATATTTAGGAAAACTTTCTAATAATATAAGGAAATAGTCAACATACCAAATAGAAAAAGTAGGATATATTCAGTCAGTCTCTAACATAATTTTGGCTTTATTTTCTTCACAGTATTCATCACTGATTACTGATATTTCATCAGCAGGATGTTATGTACATGAGACCAAATTACCATCTGTCTTGATTATAGCTATATCCCCAGAACATAGGAAATATGTTATATACATTGTATCTTCTATTTCCTAAATCAGTATATATGTATGATTTTATGTATATCTTAATTTTGGTTAACATTTCAAATGACTTGAATAAATTAAGTAGATATTAGAACAGATCTATAAATTATATATATGATATATATAATTTATATCACTTTACTGATATATGATTGACACCAAAGTTGTGCATATTTAATATGTACAACTTGATGAGTTTCAAGATAAGTATGCATTCATTAAATCATAACCACAATCTATGCCATAAACATATTTATCACCTCTAAAACTTCCCTCTAACTCTCTTTATTTATTATTAAGAATGATTTATTGTTCTACATCAAACAGAAACAGAGAGAGAAAATAAGAGGGAGGAAAAATTCCAGGAATTAAGTCTCAGAATAACGGAAGAACATTTTCTAAAGAAGAGCCACAAATCTATCACTGGTCCATCAAGGGCTGAGCACGATGAAGGACAAAATCTTCACATTCAAGGCAATCACACGCACACAACCCTAAAAGTTTTAAGATGAGAGAACAAACAAAAAAATTACATCAAAAGAATAAGAACCTGACTTATCCAATTTTTTATCAATAGTATCACATAATAGATGACAACAAAAACAACAAAACAGTATCTTTTATGTTTTGAGAGATGACTTGAACCCAGATCATGATAACCATATATACTAACAGCTAGTATCAATACTTAAACTATCTCATAACGTGCCAGGCATTTTTCTAATAGCTCTACATGTACTATCTGATTTAGATACCATAATATTTCCTGTCTTAGGGATAAGTAACTTTCCCAAGGTCACCAAGTGGCAGGGCTAGGATTTGAATACTAGCCTCTGGTGTCATAGCTTTTACTGCTAATGACTTTATCTATTCTACTCCATGATATCCATTTGGAGTGGGACAGCAATTTAAAAAAAAAACAAAACTGGATGCAGATTCAAGGACTCAAAACATCTCTTTTGGAGGAAAGAAACCATAGTTCAGTAAGTAATATCATCACAAATCAAAAATAATCCAACAATGAGAAAAAAATGTTAGAAAAAAATATTCTAACAAGGGAATGAGTTCATAAGTGTCACAGAAACAGCTGTGGAACTTGCCTAGATATCAAATGGGGCCATATTTGTGCTGGAGGTTAGAAAGTTCCAAGAAGAGTGGTTTGAAAACAAAAGTAAGTACTGTGACTATTAGCTTGATTAAGAGAATAAGTTATCTCAGACATATGATCCAGATATTTGTTATTTTAAAAAGTAGGAGAAGAAAATAAAAAGAAGCTTTCAGAAAAATAAATTCAAACAAAATGGTGATCTATGTAAGACTATCTGGATTAAATCACTAAATAAACTAAAATTTACTATGAGTCTTAACGATTGATGAAGTTTAAGAAATGATGATTAAGACTTTTGAGTGGTTCAGGTTAGCAATGTAGACTAATATTTCTTTCAAAAGATTCCAATAGCAGTACATAGTTCTGCATGAATTAGAATTATATGCTATTCATTGCCTTATTTCAGTCTGTAGATTTAACATGTAGACAAATCATAACTGATTTAATTATAGTTGTAAGATAATGTCTATGATATAAAGATAAAGACTGCAAAAGCAATGCTATAACTGATAGCAATTAGGAAATAGAAGGGGGAGATGAGGTAGAGGAAATTGTAGGGAAACTAATATTGTCAAATTACATGAAATGAAATGTATATGTACATGTATTTTATATATATATACACATATTTGTTTCTACTCTGGTACATAATATATATACAAGTTCATTTCTACTATGGTACATATAGTACATATATTCATATATATGTATATATATAATAGTNCAGGTAGAGGAAAGGTAGAGACACAGTTCTGCATGTGTAGTTTCTCCCCACAAATTCACCAATCAAGACAGACACTTCTGGGAGAAGGAAAGTAACAAGGAAATGAAGATAGAAGCCAGGAATGTTATATTAATTGATGACAAGATCCATGGCAGAAAACATGACAATAAATAAAAACTCCTTAGCAAATTCAAGTAAAAGAAAAATATTAAAAATTGTTTTAAAAACATAAGCTATGTCTATAAGATTTCTCAGCTTTGGGACTACTGATAACTTCAGACCAGATAACCATATTGGCCACCTTCATTTCCTTTTGGTTGGCAGAGGATAAGATAGTTGGATGGCATCACCAACTCAATGGATATGAATTTGAACAAAGTCCAGGAGATGGTGAAGGACAGGGAAGCCGAGCATGCTGCAGTCCATGGGGTCACAAAGAGTCAGACATGACTTAGCGAATGAACAGCAACTACAACAACCATATTTGCTGGGGAAATCCTGGTATGGCACGATGTTTAGCAGCATCACTGACTTCTACCCACTACATAAAATAGCTACTCCTAGTTATAGCAAATCACAGATGTTTCTAGATATTGTCAGATATCCCTTGGAAGCAAAATAGACCTTGGTGGGAAAACATAGGTCTAAATGATGAAATATTGTAAAGGCATCACAGTGATATTTAGGAAAACTTTCTAATAATATAAGGAAATAGTCAACATACCAAATAGAAAAAGTAGGATATATTCAGTCAGTCTCTAACATAATTTTGGCTTTATTTTCTTCACAGTATTCATCACTGATTACTGATATTTCATCAGCAGGATGTTATGTACATGAGACCAAATTACCATCTGTCTTGATTATAGCTATATCCCCAGAACATAGGAAATATGTTATATACATTGTATCTTTGATTTCCTAAATCAGTATATATGTATGATTTTATGTATATCTTAATTTTGGTTAACATTTCAAATGACTTGAATAAATTAAGTAGATATTAGAACAGATCTATAAATTATATATATGATATATATAATTTATATCACTTTACTGATATATGATTGACACAAAAGTTGTGCATATTTAATATGTACAACTTGATGAGTTTCAAGATAAGTATGCATTCATTAAATCATAACCACAATCTATGCCATAAACATATTTATCACCTCTAAAACTTCCTTCTAACTCTCTTTATTTATTATTAAAAATGATTTATTGTTCTACATCAAACAGAAACAGAGAGAGAAAATAAGAGGGAGGAAAAATTCCAGGAATTAAGTCTCAGAATAACGGAAGAACATTTTCTAAAGAAGAGCCACAAATCTATCACTGGTCCATCAAGGGCTGAGCACGATGAAGGACAAAATCTTCACATTCAAGGCAATCACACGCACACAACCCTAAAAGTTTTAAGATGAGAGAACAAACAAAAAAATTACATCAAAAGAATAAGAACCTGACTTATCCAATTTTTTATCAATAGTATCACATAATAGATGACAACAAAAACAACAAAACAATATCTTTTATGTTTTGAGAGATGACTTGAACCCAGATCATGATAACCATATATACTAACAGCTAGTATCAATACTTAAACTATCTCATAACGTGCCAGGCATTTTTCTAATAGCTCTACATGTACTATCTGATTTAGATACCATAATATTTCCTGTCTTAGGGATAAGTAACTTTCCCAAGGTCACCAAGTGGCAGGGCTAGGATTTGAATACTAGCCTCTGGTGTCATAGCTTTTACTGCTAATGACTTTATCTATTCTACTCCATGATATCCATTTGGAGTGGGACAGCAATTTAAAAAAAAAACAAAACTGGATGCAGATTCAAGGACTCAAAACATCTCTTTTGGAGGAAAGAAACCATAGTTCAGTAAGTAATATCATCACAAATCAAAAATAATCCAACAATGAGAAAAAAATGTTAGAAAAAAATATTCTAACAAGGGAATAAGTTCATAAGTGTCACAGAAACAGCTGTGGAACTTGCCTAGATATCAAATGGGGCCATATTTTTGCTGGAGGTTAGAAAGTTCCAAGAAGAGTGGTTTGAAAACAAAAGTAAGTACTGTGACTATTAGCTTGATTAAGAGAATAAGTTATCTCAGACATATGATCCAGATATTTGTTATTTTAAAAAGTAGGAGAAGAAAATAAAAAGAAGCTTTCAGAAAAATAAATTCAAACAAAATGGTGATCTATGTAAGACTATCTGGATTAAATCACTAAATAAACTAAAATTTACTATGAGTCTTAACGATTGATGAAGTTTAAGAAATGATGATTAAGACTTTTGAGTGGTTCAGGTTAGCAATGTAGACTAATATTTCTTTCAAAAGATTCCAATAGCAGTACATAGTTCTGCATGAATTAGAATTATATGCTATTCATTGCCTTATTTCAGTCTGTAGATTTAACATGTAGACAAATCATAACTGATTTAATTATAGTTGTAAGATAATGTCTATGATATAAAGATAAAGACTGCAAAAGCAATGCTATAACTGATAGCAATTAGGAAATAGAAGGGGGAGATGAGGTAGAGGAAATTGTAGGGAAACTAATATTGTCAAATTACATGAAATGAAATGTATATGTACATGTATTTTATATATATATACACATATCTGTTTCTACTCTGGTACATAATATATATACAAGTTCATTTCTACTATGGTACATATAGTACATATATTCATATATATGTATATATATAATAGTGTGTGTGAAGAGACATTTAATTTTGATTGAAAAAAGTTTTTCACTTAAAGTTATAAATATAACCAATAAGAAAATTAATATTGAAATTAAAAATGGATAAATGAGTGGGAGGGTTCATGGCTATAAGTGGGCTCATTTTTCATTTTTTATCAGAGTACATTTATAGACACTGATTGATTTTGAGATATCAAAAATAAGACTATAATCATATGAGAATTATATTATTAGAATTATTAGTCATAAGAAGAAAGTTAAAAATAAAGGATGTGATTTAAAATGTCTGGCTTAAGGACCTGGTAATGAAGTCTTTGTGAGAAGGTAGACGAGGACAGTTTAGTAGTTATGTTTTTCTATTTTGCATAAAATATATTATGCATGTATACAATTATTGCTCAACTATTTTTAACTGAAATACTAATTTACTTACACTTTCAGGTAAAAGTTTTTCCACCAAAAATGGAAAGAATGAAGTATTGAATAGGTCTTTGGGATAATCTACAGCACTCATTCTCATATTATGACAATAGTTAGCTAGCCACAAAGCATAGATCATTATGTAATACCTAAGAAGCCTACATTAATCAATACATATAATATGATTAAAATCTTATACAGCAACATTTCTTTTTTTCAGAGCCATTCTGTATAATCCAATCCATTGATTAAACAACATTCATATGTACAATACTTTTTCTAGAAGATAGAAAATTATCATTAATATTTAGAATTCATGTTTAGGTACTCATTGTAAATAGCTGGTAGTATTTGGCTCAAATACTTTAAAATATTCTTATTGCTGAAGTACTACATATCACAAATTACTTTCACTAAATGTATTAACCTTCTTTTAATTCTCAAGTGATTTTTTTTTAAACAAATAATGTTTTTGTATAACTACATATTGAAAAGGCTGCTTATGTTTTTCCAGGTTACCGCAGCCCAAAGATCATATATACACAACTCTGGATTTCCAAGTTGAAGAGCTGATTATATTTGGCTCATTTGATTTTGAAGAAATTATATTTTATATGTAGCCCATTTGCTTCTGATATGTTAAATTTTGAGTTATTTTAAATATACACATTGCATTTCTACTTATTATTTCTTAAAATGTAATGGCAGCCAGTTTAATAAGCATTACTATTCATAGAGAACAGGCCTTGAATTTTAATCATCTATAAGGACACTATACTTAAAGGCTTAATGTTATTTTGGGAGTTCGAAAGGCATACACTGAATAAGGAACACTTTAGACTTCACAGGTGTTCAGTGCAAATGCTGATAAATAGATGCCATTTTGGAATGCCTGGTGATTTGCCGCCTACTTTGCTGAGCTAAAATTAAGCAAAAAAGAAAAATAGTTCCTATTGGTCATTGGCTAGAAAAATAACATAAATCGATTATTTCAGTGGCACACTGTTCAGTCGTGTCCAACTCTTTGCGATCCCATGGACTGTAGCCTACCAGGCTCCTCTGTCCATGGGATTTTCCAGGCAATAGTACTGGAGTGGATTGCCATTTCTTTCTCCAGGGGATCTTCCCAACCCAGGGACTGAATCTAGGTCTCCCGCATTATAGATAGATGCTTTACCGTCTGAGCCACCAGGGAAGTCCATCTAAACTGAGAAAGTGTCAAAAACCTTTTTAAAATATCTGAAAAGATTTTCAACTGCTGAGAAATTACATCTGGGACTTAAAGAAGCCAGTATAATCAAAATACTGTATATCCATATCTTGGTGACAAACTGAAAACTAAATTTTCCTTCCAAAGAATTGCTCAAGAATGTTAAGCCATCAAATCAGCAATTTTTTTTCTAGCATGGATTTGCACTGAATAATTCCATGCTTGATTCTATCACTGCTGTTTTCTCCTGCTTCTCTGTTAATAATAGTATAACAGATTAATGGGAAACCCATAGCAAGCAGGTAAGGACACAGGACAAGTGGCACAAAGAAAATTCAATTTGATTGTTCTATTGTGCATTTTATTTTGGGTATAAAGTTCATATGTCTAATCATGGTTTCATAACTATGTTTCATTAACAAGTTTTAGAAGTTCTGTGTTGACATCTGAGAGCAACTTATAGCTGAGGGCCTGATAGTATCAATAATTATCAGAGCTGTCTGCTCCTTGAGCATTTCTGATGATTTGTTATACTGACTTTATATTTAACTTTCAAAATTTACTAATATGTGATTCTGTGAGTCATGTCACTTTTACCTATGATGGGGAAATAAAATAACCCTGTAGATAAAAAGCTTCCTCAGTATCAATACAAAAAAGGGAGAGAATATAGACTATTATTGAATAAGCATTAACAGATCTATTAATGCTGGACTGATGTGGAAGCTGAAACTCCAATACTTCGGCCACCTGATGCGAAGAGCTGACTCATTTGAAAAGACCTTGATGCTGGGAAATATTGAGGGCAGGACAAGAAGGGGACAACAGAGGATGAGATAATTGGATGGCATCACCAACTCAATGGACATGGGTTTGGGAAGACTCCGGCAGTTGGTGACGGACAGGGAGGCCTGGCGTGCTGCGGTTCATGAGGTTGCAAAGAGTCGGACACGACTGAGCGACTGAACTGATACTGAAGGCAGCATGAAAGTGATTATGAAGTTAGAGTAAAATCTCACATACTTTATATAGCAAAACAAAAAAGAACAATAATATCTCTTCCTTCCTATTAGACAAAGGATTGTATCTTGTATGGTCTATCTGTACATCTATTGAGAGATCCCTGAGCTAATTCTGAAGATATATTCTTAAATATCTTGAAGTGATTTGGCCTAAAACTTGGCAACATCTTTACACTGTGAAAACTGTTGATAGGCTTAATCCTTAGAGAGATTTATCTGTATTCCAAAGATTGACATATGGGCTCAGATTCACTGTGACTCCTAGGAAACCCTTAAGAAAGGAAGAAGGAGAAAGGGCCTCCCTTCCCTCTAAAAATTAAGAATGTCACTTTTATTTATTCTTTTTTTTTTAATACTCCATTGTGTATATGTACCACAGCTTTCTTATCCATTCATCCACTGATGGACATTATATCTAGCTTTTACTATATGGACCTTTGTCGGCAAAGTGTTGTCTCTGCTTTTTAATACACTGTCTAGGTTTGTCATAGTTTTTCTTCCAAGGAGAGGTTTTTCTTTGAATTTCATGACTGCAGTCATCATCTGTAGTGATTTTCAAGCCCAAGAAAATAAAGTCTACCACTGTTTCCATTGTCTTCCTATCTATGGCCATGAAGTGATGGGACCAGATGCGATGATCTTAGTTTTTTCAATAAGTTTAAGTCAGCTTTTTCACTCTCCTCTTTCATCTTTATCAAAAGGCTTTTTAGTTTCTCTTTGCTTTCTTCTATAAGGGTGGTATCATCTGCATATCTGAGATTATTAATATATTTCTCCCAGCAATCTTGATTCCAGTTTGTACTTCATCCAGCCTAGCATTTCACATGATGGACTCTGAATATAAGTTAAATAGGAGTCTTGACAATATACAGTCTTGACATACTCCTTTCCCAATTTTGAACTAACCCACTGTTCCATGTCCAGTTCTAACGGTTGCTTCTTGACCTGGATATAGGTTTCTCAGGAGGTAGGTAAGGTGGTCTGGTATTCCCATCTCTTATAGAATTTTCCACAGTTCATTCCAGTGGCAGCTGATACCCATAATCCAAGGGAAATCCAGTTCTAGTGGTAGCTGATACCCCTAATCCAAGGGAAATCCAGTTCTGAGTCATCTGCAAATTTATTTCAGTATTCCTGATTGATAAGTATGTCTGTAATTTAGATTTTATATAGAATCATTTGTTATATTAGGCCAGCTGTCTTACTAAATTAATGAATTAAGTAAAATCCTCAACACAGATTTATTTTATATCTGCCTGAATTAGTTTTTTTTTAATTTATGTTTAACAATATTATCTTTATAAGTTGTCATTGTTATTCAGTTGCTCTTTGAGACCCCAGGGACTGCAGCAGGCCAGGCTTCCCTGTCCTTCACCATCTCCTGGAGTTTGCTTAAACTCATGTCCATTGAGTTGGTGATGCCATCCAATCATCTCATCCTGTGTCACCCCCTTCTCCTCCTGCCCTCAATCTTTCCCAGCATCCGGGTCTTCTCCAATGAGTTGGTTCTTTTCACATCAGGTGGCCAAAGTATTGGAGTTTCTGTTTCAGCATCAGTCCTTCCAATGATTTACTTAATTTTTTGATGTTTTTCTTTATTGTTTTGGCTAAACACTCAAGAAAAATAAATTCCATTTTTAAACTGGACATGATTATTTTAAAAGTATATTTCTACATAATATTTTTCAAAAATGATCAGATTTGTATTCCAAGGGCAGAAAATCATTCAGAAGAAATTTTATTCTTAAATTAACAGAATACAAAAGTGTTGGTTATTGACAGCAATAAGAATATAATATAAATTATTAAGTCGCCCAATATTTCTGTTGGAGAAAAAAACTAGGTCCAAGACAAAATCAACAATGAATGTTTAGTCCTAAAGTGCTGAAAGGGAATTCATGTCTCATTGCTTTTACTTTGACAGGGTTTCACTGGCATTATAGAGGAGAGCAACTTATAAAGTGTAAAAAAGAGAAAGGCTGAGACAATCTCTGCTTGACAAGCAGTTCTATTAAGTGGGTCTGTTAAAATTGAGGAGATATTTTACTTGGTCTTAGAGTACATTGTAAGTCCTGGGGTCCTTTCAGGGGTTCAAGAGAGCAGCTGGGAACTTTAATAGAAGAAGGCATGTTTATAATTAAGGGCTGCGGGTTTTCTCGAATGGCCATATACTAAAACAAGTGGCGGGTCTATGTGAAGTTTTCAGTGGTCAAACTGTCCAGACTGGCTGCAAGGGGTACTACCATAGAAACAGATTTCTCTGTCTTCGTAGGGTTTTCTCCTTTTTTAAAAGCCACATTTCCTTCTGATAATGCAGTTTAGTTAATTGTTCAATATGCTACCTTTGTTGTTGCTTTGCTTTATACATTACTGTTTACATTTTAATAAATGTATATCCTGTGTCTTCCCAAACAGATATGCTCCTAAAGTGCAAATATAGAGTCTTCAACATTTTGTATTATCAAGAGTAGATACTGAAAACTCGGCTGCTAATGAAGTTGTAAAGTCCCTTCAGAATGTGCATGTGTGTGGAGCTCAACCCATTAAATATTAAAAAAATCAATACATGCTATTTTTTTCTTATGTTGCTTTTGTATTATTTATTTCAAATGTAACCTTTAGTCCACCCACATTAATGCTATTTAAAGCAAACAATTTCATTTGTTTAGTTGTAGTAGGGATTAATTAATGTACAAAGTAAGATTTTATATTAATTCCTAGGTCTGATATAACCAGTCTTCCAATAACGCCTGGTGCTCTCTGCACAAATACCATTAGCTCTATAACAGACCTTCAAAACCCCTGAAGATTCTGATATAAAAGCTAAGATCAGAAGACAAAACTGTATGTGTAATAACTAGTGATTAAATGCCCAAGTTTAGGATAACACTGTGTGTGTGTGTTTATCATAGGAGAATACAACAGAGAAAAATGATCCATTAATTTAAAGTGGCTACAAATTTGGAAGAANTCAGAAGACAAAACTGTATGTGTAATAGCTAGTGATTAAATGCCCAAGTTTAGGATAACACTGTGTGTGTGTGTTTATCATAGGAGAATACAACAGAGAAAAATGATCCATTAATTTAAAGTGGCTACAAATTTGGAAGAATTCTGTACATGCAGAAATGAAAATAAACCTGTCAGAAATAATACATGGACCAAAGATCTGCATGAAAACATAATCACACATTTTTAAGGTATACACCTCAAAGTGCACAGGTTCAAGGGGAGAGAGAGCAACAGAGGTTGTATGATGTGAATGCTTATTGCCTCTTCATAACCACGAACTGTGGTTCTTCACCTGGAAACATGCATCTGATTATTGTTTGCCTCAGAAAAGCCATAACGATCAGGAGAAGAAAATGATCCAAAGAAATGTGGCCTGTTCACTCTAAGGGCTAAACCGGAAATAACAATGAACTGTGAGTATTGATTTAATGTCTACTCATCATTAAACAAGATGCCTGTGGACTTGTAATTATTGGTTTAGAAGGGCAGCAGTGATACATACAAATCTCTCATACCGGAAACTTAAGTTTTTGCATTAACATTTGTCTCAGGGACCACAGTATCTGTACACCATCAATATAAAAAGTTATACTCAGAGATGGTCCACATGTACACTCTAAAAAAACACTACACTGTGTTCAGAGCAGTCAAGAAATATTTTTAAAAAGATAGCACAAAAGAGGAAGATATAGGCTTTATTATGGCAACATGGAAAAGACTGATATTCTGAGAGGTTACATGGGTTAGTTACTTTCTAGAAAACATATCTTTGACAAAACACTATGACTAGCAATGGATCATTCTAATTCATAAAATCCTAATGCATTTCAGTCTAGTAAACAGAGCAGGTAAACAGAATAATGGTCTGTATGTATTGAATAGTATGGATTATGCTTGATAAAGAATTATCATTATCCTCAAAACTTAAAGTAAAAATGCTGAACTTATACATTTTTAAAATCTTATCTTATACAATATGGCCCAGACAGTAAAAGAATCTGCCTGCAATTTGGGAGACCTAGGTTCAGTACTTGGGTTGGGAAGATCCCCTGGAGGAGGGCATGGCAACCCACACAAGTATTCTTGCCTGGAGAATCCCCATGGACAGAGGAGCCTGGCAGGCTACAGTCCATGGGTTCAAAANATCTTATCTTATACAATATGGCCCAGACAGTAAAAGAATCTGCCTGCAATTTGGGAGACCTAGGTTCAGTACTTGGGTTGGGAAGATCCCCTGGAGGAGGGCATGGCAACCCACACAAGTATTCTTGCCTGGAGAATCCCCATGGACAGAGGAGCCTGGCAGGCTACAGTCCATGGGTTCAAAAAGAGTCGGACATGACTGAGCAACTAAGCACAGCACAGCACACAATAATATTGACTCTTTCTATGAAGAAAGAAAGAGAAAAAATATTGCTAATTAGTTGATACCTATAGTGCTGTGAAAATACATCCTTGTTTATATTTTTATTTCTCATTGCAATCTTTACAGTGCATAGTCAACTAACATTTTTACATGTAGTTTTCAACTATTTTATGCAAATTAGTAAGTAAAGTAGCTATAATTCATATTTATACTTCTAAAGTTCATGGATACTGCCATGGGATTGTGTCACAGTTGAAAACAATCATTTGTAACTATTTGCTATTCAAATACTACCCTATTAAACATTTCCTCATACCACAACACAGCTAACTCAACAGAGGACAGTGGCTACAAATTAATCATATTTAATTCTACCAGCTATTGCACAGTGTGCTTGTCCATAACAAATCCCTATTTTTAAATGAATTCTAGAGAAGAGATAATTGTTGCAAAAGTGCAAATGAAACTCTGTGCTTAATGCCAAAAAGAGAAAGAAATTGTGTCAGTTCTATCCCTTTTGATTTTCTCCTTTATACTGTTGAGTTTGGAAATCTCTACAATCGGGAAGATTCTACATTTTCTAGAACCTTTTTTAGGCAGCATTCCAAGACACAGTGCACCAATTATAAGCCAACTTGACAAGCAGAAGCTTAATGTTTCCTGTAGCAATGGCAGGCACCTTTGACTTTCTCAGACCCGAGATGTAACACCAGGTTCTGGGTTTTCAGTATAAATCTCATTTTTTTCATTGTTTCAGCTGTGAACCTTGTGAACAGTTTCCTGATCTATGGCAGAAACAACTTTCAGCTTCTATTGCCAGGTCTGTGAGCTAGGAGTGAGATTCCTTGATCACTTTTCCAGCCCTTTCAGTTCTTTTTTAAGCAGCTCATTCGCTGGGTATGATCTCTCAATGCCTAAACATTCTGAAGATGTTTCCATTTACGTGACTGAACTCTGGCTAATAGAGGAAACAAGAAAAATGAAAATGCAATGGTTTTTCCTGGATAGATTCCACTTAGAGACACCACTATGCATTCACATATAGGAAGAAACTTCTAGAGCTAGAAACACGTAATGATATTTTTATTTTTTAGTGGGACTCATCAACTGAGAAATGCCTCTTTCTGCATCCTGAGGTAGGTCTCAATCTTTCTCCCCACGAGGCAGAATTATATATATTTAACACCACCCACACTGATTTCCTATCAGTGACACAAAGCCTAACAGTGCTTTCTAGAGTCTCCATCATTCCTCAGCAGATCTTTCTTTTAAGAGGTGGGCAATGGACTATGCTGTCAACTACAAGATTTCTGATTGTCCTGATCAGATAATTCCAATATTTTAAGACTTATCAAATAATTAATTTCCTCTTATTATTACTATTATTACTATTACAATTATTAATTCAAGGGATTGGGTATTATTAATCTATTACTAACAGGGTTGCTGTAGCTCATTTTTAAGTTTTAAAGATCTTTTACTAAACAAAATATTTTACTTATAAAAGTAAATCTAAAGTGCCGTTTTCTCTCTTTAGGGTAATGTTTGATATTCTGATTTAATATTGTATATCTCTGTACCCTATTCTCATTTCATTGGGGAGGAAGGTGATTGGGAACAGGTCTGGAATTAGAAAAAAAAAAAAAGCAGACATCTAACAATGTATATACTTCAGACGGAAAAGGCACTTTGCTACTAAAATAGCTGATGAAAGTTGTTCTCTGGAACTGAATAAGCTCTGACAGTTAATGGAAATAATTTACTAGTGAAATGATGAGGGAAATGAATTATTTCATGGATATAGGAAGTTGGAAATATTGGTGTCATAGAGGTGAACATTTAAAATTACTCTATCTTCATACTAGAAAATAGCAATTTAAAATTTTTTAAAATATCACTTCCGTACAGCTTAAAAAAATCATGCTCAATTCCCAATACAGGTCATATGGGGGTGGGGCAAGAGCATAATCAACTAGAATCCCCTTTATATATTCAAGTAACCAGACAACTAGCACTCACTTAGTCGTTGTTGTTGTTCAGTTGCTAAGTTGTGCCCGACTCTTTGCAGCCCCATGAACTCACCAGCATGCCAGGATATCCTGTCCTTCACTATGTCCTGAAGTTTGCTCAAACTCATGTCCATTGAGACAGCGATGCCATCCAATCATCTCATTTTCCATTGCCCCTTCTTCTCCTCCCCTCAATCTTCCCCAGCATCAGGGTCTTTTCCAATGAGTCAGTTCTTTGCATCAGGTGGCCAAAGTATTGGAGCTTCAGCTTCAGCATTAGTCCTTCCAATGAAAATTCAGGATTGATTTCCTTTATAATTGACTAAGTTGATCTTGCAGTCCAAGCAACTCTTCGTGAGTCTTCTCCAGCACCACAATTCCAAAGCATCAATTCTTCAGGGCTCAGCCTTCTTTATGGTTCAGCTCTCACATCTATACATGACTACTGGAAAAACACAGCTTTGACTATATGGACCTTTGTCGGCAAAGTGCTGTCTCTGCTTTTTAATATGCTGTGAAGGTTTGCCATAGCTTTTTTTCCAGGGAGCAGGTGTCTAATTTTGTGGCTGCAGTCACCATCCACAGTGACTTTGGAGCTCAAGAAAATAAAGTCTGGCACTATTTCCATTTTTTCCTCATCTATTTGTCATGTAGTTATGGGACCAAATACCATGACCTTAGTTTCCTTAATGTTGAGTTTTAACCCAGTTTTTTCACTCTTCTCTTTCACCCTCATCAAGAGGTTTTTAGCTTCTCTTTGCTTTCTGCCATTAGGGTGGTGTCATGTGCATATCTGAAGTTGCTTGTATATTTCTCTTGGCAGTCTTGATTTCAGCATGTGAGTCATCCAGCCCAGCATTTCACATGATGTACTCTGCACCATTCTTCCATGTCCAGTTCTAACTGATGCTTCTTGTCCTTCATAAAAGCATCTCAGGAGACAAGTAAGGTAGTAGGCATTTAAGAATCTCCTTTAAGAATTTTCTACAGTTTATTGTGATCCACACAGTCAAAGGCTTTGACATAGTCAATGGAACAGTAGTAGATGTCTTTTTTTTTTTTGGGGGGGGGGGGGGGGNAGTTCTAACTGATGCTTCTTGTCCTTCATAAAAGCATCTCAGGAGACAAGTAAGGTAGTAGGCATTTAAGAATCTCCTTTAAGAATTTTCTACAGTTTATTGTGATCCACACAGTCAAAGGCTTTGACATAGTCAATGGAACAGTAGTAGATGTCTTTTTTTTTTTTTTTTGGGGGGGGGGGGGAGTTTCCTTTTTTTTTTTCTAGGATCCAATGGTGTTGGCAATTTGATCTCTGTACCCTCTGTCTTTTCTAAATCCAGCTTGTACATCTGCAAGTTTTTGATTCATGTATTGTTGAAGCCTAGCTTGAAGGATTTTGAGCATGACCTTGCTAGAATGTGGGCTTCCCTTATGGCTCAGCTGGCAAAGAATCCTCCCACAATGTGGGAGACCTGGGTTCAATCCCTGGGTTGGGAAGATCCCCTGAAGAAGGAAAAGGCTACACATTCTAGTATTCTGGCCCAGAGAATTCCATGGAATGTATAGTCTAGTGAGTCTCAAAGAGTCGGACATGACTGAAGCGCTTTTACTTCACTTGCTAGCATGTGTAATGAGTGCAATTGTGCAGTAGTCTGAACGTTCTTTGCCATTGCCTTTCTTTGGGATTGGAACTAAAACTGACCTTTTCCAGTCTTCTGGAATATTGAATGAGGCCCTTTATTAGCATCATCTTTTAAATTTGAAATAGCTCAGCTGGAATTCCATCAACTGCACGAGCTTTGTTCATAGTAAGGCTTCCTAAGGACCCACTTGACTTCACACTCCAGGATGTTTGTTTGACTCTAGATGAGTGATTGCACCATTGTGGTTATCTGGGTCATTAAGACCTTTTGCCTGTGAGTGTCTGAGGATATCCTGTGGAAGCCTGGATTGGCAGTGGCCTGTTGTGGGAACAGGGATACTGGAAGCATCAGTACTGGAAGGCCAGTGTTGGCATAAGTCTTTTTTGGATGTCGCCAGTAGCACTACCATAGAGCCTGCAGGCTCCAGGACTAAGTCACCTCAGGCCAAACAACTAGCAAGGAGGGAGCATAGCCCACCCACCAGCAGACAGTTGGACTAAAGATTTACTGAGCATTGCTCTGCTCACCAGAGCAAGACAGTCAGTCCCTCCCATCAAGAAGCAAGAACTATAATCCCATAGCCTCTAGAATGAAAAACACAACCACAGAAAGCTAACCAAAATGATCACAGCCTTGTATAACTCAAGGAAGTTATGAACCATGCCATGCCATGCATGGCCACCCAAAACCAACGGGTCATGGAGGACAGTTCTGACAAAATAATGTCTACTGGAGAAGGCAATGGCAAACCACTTCAGTATTTTGCCTCAAGAACCCCAGGAACACAATGAAAGGCAAAAAAGATATGACCCTTGAAGATGAGCCCCCCAGGTCAGTAAGTGTTCAGTACGCTGCTGAGGAAGAGTAAGGGGAGAAACAGCTTCAGAATGAAGAGGCTGAGCCAAGGTGGAAACGATGTCCAGTTGTGGATGTGTGCAGTGGTGAAAGTAAAGTCCGATGCTGTAAAGAACAATATAGCATAGGAACATGGAATGTTACATCCATAAATCAAGATAAACTGGGTGTGGTCAAGTGGAGATGACAAGAGTGAACACCAGCATTTTAGGAACTAGTGTACTAACATGGATGGGAATGGGTGAGTTTAATTCAGATGATCATTGTATCTACTACTGAGGTACTACATCTATGAATAGAATGACAATTTGAGTTACTAAGAGAGATTCCAATCCTAGAAGCACATCAGAGTTATTAGGTGAACATTTAAAATTAAATGCAAGTATCTGAACTCAGATCTAATGAATCTTAACATGTAAGGAACAGGTTGCAAGCATAGGTATTGATAATAAGCCCCCTGAGTTTATTAGATTCTCATCTATCTGGTCTATAAACAATATTTAAGAACCATAGGATTCATTTTTTTAAAGACACATACACAACCAAAGCCTTTAGTTAGGTAAATAAGCTATAAAGAACAAATCATATTAAAAGTGCCTCCCTTCATTACAGAGTCCAAAATTGTTGAGATGAACATAAAATTCAGTTTGTCCTTTCTGACCTGGTTCTCTATTATTATTTGGCAAAGGGATTTGAGTTACATATCTCAGGGAAAACAAGAACCATATTTTTATTCTTGCAATTAGATTGCCATTCCAACATTCAGGAAAAAAAAAAGACAGAAAAAAGAAAAAAAATACTGTGGAACTCCTAGGGACCAGGCATTATCCTTTTGAACTACTTGACATCCTAGAGTTATCACTTTTAAAATTATGGTCCTTACTCTTAAACTCCCCCCATATGTATCCCTTTTCTTGGCACTAACACTATGAAGGATCAATTGCCCCAAATAATCTGTCTGACCTCCAAATCTTCTTTCAATGATATAACATATTTGTGGAGAACAACATACACACAGGCAAGCGTCCTGACTTTCTGAGAACATGTGGCTTGAGACATAATCATTTCACAAAGACACTAGCTGCTCTCAGCCTTGATTTATTATTTAATCTCCTTCACTTTAATGAATCTGTGAAAATCAATTCCAGATTCTTTGCAGTCAAGGGTATTTATGAGAAAAAATTCAGAAGCATGCCAAACACAGAGATGCTAAATAGAGTGAAGAGCATTGGAAATGGCTTGGTTTAGCTCCTAGAGGGGGAAAAAAAAAAAAAAAAGAGGATGTAGGTAATGGAACACGAAAGACTGTTGTTGTTTAGTCACTAAGTCTTGTCTGATTGTTTTGCCAGTCCATGGGCTGTAGCCTGCCAGGCTCCTTTGTCCATGGCATTTTTCAGGTAAGAATACCAGAGTGGATTACCATTTCCTCCTCCAGGGGATCTTCCTGAGCCAGGGATTGAACCTGAGTCTCCTTAGTAGGCAGGTTCTTTACCACTGAGCCACCACGGAAGCCCAACATAAAAGATGCTCCTCTGTAGATGTGGTGAGTGCTTCTCATTTAACCATCTCTGCCTCAACGTGCATCCTAAAAAATCTGCACGTAGAAAAAGGATATCTAATATCTGTCACCCTGCATAGTTAGGTGAAAGAAAAAAACAAAATTCTTAAGATGAGAACTTTTGAAATCTTCTTCCTTACCAGTTTTCAAATATGCAATATATTATTATTATTAACTGTAGTCATCATTCTGTGCATTATATTCTCATGATCTATTTATCTTATAACTGAAGTCTATACCTTTTGACCCTTTCCCCACCCCCACCTCTGGCAACCACGTCTGCTCCCTGTGCCCATGAGCTTGGTTGTACAGCTGAAACTAATTAAAGTTATATAAATTATATCTCAATAAAAATGAATTTAAAGACAAAGTAAGGATAGTTGCCAATAGTGACTGCAGCCATGAAATCAGAAGATGACTGCTTCTAGACACTGTGTTGAAAAGCAGAGGCATTACTCTGCTGACAAAGGTCCTTACAGTCAAGGTTATGGTCTTCTCAGTGGTCATGTACGATTGCGAGAGCTCAACCATAAAGACAGAGCACCAAAGAACTGATGCCTTCGAACTGCGGTGCTAGAGAAGACTCCCGAAATTCCCGCGGATAGCAAGGAGATCAAACCAGTCAATCTTAAGGGAAATCAACCCTGAATACTAGCTGGAAAGGCTGATGCTGAAGCTGAAGCTCCAGTATTTTGGTCATCTGACGCAAACTGCTGACCCTTTGGAAAAGTCCCTGATGCCTGGAAAGATTGAGGGCAGGAGGAGAAGGAAACAACAGAGGATGAGATGGCTGGGTGGCATCACCAATGCAATGGGACATGAACTTGGGCAGATTTTGAAAGATGGTGAGAGACAGGGAGGCCTAGCATGCTGCAGTCCATGGGGTCACAAAGAGTCAGAGACAGGACTTAACAAATGAGCAACAACAAATACAAACCTTATAAGGTTTGTATTTGTGCTAACATAGCTGTATCTATGGGCTTTCCTAGTAGCTCAACTAGTAAAGAATTTGCCTGCAATGCAGGAAACACCAGCTCGATTCTTGGGTCAGAAAGATCCCCTGGAGAAGGGAATGGCTACCTACTCCAGTATTCTGGCCTGGAGAATTCTGTGGAGATAGGAGCCTGGCAGGGGGTTGCAAAGAGCTGGACGTGAATGAGTGACTTCACTTCAGTTGTGTGTATATTTCAGTTCTATCCACTCAAGTAACAAGATGAAAATAGGAGAATCAAACATCAACATTATTCAGTCTGAAACTGACTGAGTTAATAATATTGGAGAGAGGTTCTTTGTTTCATCAACACTTTTTTTCCACATCAGGTATAAGAAATCCACACTGATGTCAAATAAGCTTCAAGTCACATGTAAAATGTAAAATGATTGGTAGCAGCTACATGAAAGAATCTGATGAGAAAGAAACTGAGTTCAGAATTAGAAAAAAACAGAGCCCTGCAAGACTGTGTATGTCTGCCCTGTGACAGTGAATGAGGATGGTGATACCTGGAATGTATTCATACCACCAAGCCTGCATTATCACATTGTACTATAATTATCTTTTTACATCTTATGGCTCTGCCCATAGAAGCTTTTGTTGATTAACAATTATATTGTCTTCATCTTTATATCAGCACTTACATAGTTCCTGGCCTGCAAAAGACACCAATAATACATGGAAGCAAAGATCCAAGTGATGATCACTTTTATCTTCTTTTGCCAGGAAAGGTTAAATCTCTGTGTGCGTGTTGACTGAACTATCCCTCCTGATCATGCCAGTGTCCACATGAAACTAACATTCTTTGTAAAGAAGTTAAAACAGACTAAAATATGTAAACATTTAGTTGGAAGTATATTAAATAACTATTCATCATAGGTGTGAATTATTATTCAGTGAGAATAATTTGGTATTATTCAGTGAGATTGATGATTATCTATCTCAGAAATCACCTGATATCCAGATGATTTTACTTGAATCCAGACAAGTTTTTCTTTGTTCAAGCATGTGCTTATCAATCAAACATTTACTGGCAACACTGTTATACAAAGAAACTTTGGGAAAACAAATAAATTTATGTCAGGTTTTAAGTAAGAACTATCCAGTCCATCGTAGGGGAATAGAACATCTATAAAGAGATAAAGAAATGCTATAGAAAAGTAAAATAAGAGTCATCCATTAGTGGTTTGGCTGCTAAACCTGATAGCCATCTCTCTGGCTGTGGCCCTACTCAACCACACGCTCCATCCAATCATAACCAAGTCAACAACTACTTGCCAGATTTTTCTTCACTCTTCATTTTTGTTTCTACCATTGCCCACTTTTGCACTATCTCCAGTAGCTTATTTAAGAGTATACCCCTCTTCTCAGCCTCCAGTCCTTTCAATTCACATTCTCCAAGAGAGTCATATTGCTTAAATCACCCAATTCATTCCATTTTTAATCTCGATCAAAGATTCTTAATAGCCATTCATTTTGCTTAAGAATGATTTCTCTCAGCAATAACTTTTGGCATCTGGTCTCAGCCTCCTGACCTCTTATCCCTAGGAACTCTCTCCTTTGTTTTATGAAACTCAAACACCTTGTCTTTTTCATAACTAGAGATATTAGTTCTGTAAGTTCAGAAATATAATATTCTTCTTTATATGTATTTATCAAATAAGTTGAACACTGTATGCTATGAATCTGGGAAAGGCATATTAAAATTTAACAATACTGAAAAAATATTGGAAATACTTTTTAATAAAAATGATATCATTGGAATGCAGTAGAGAAGACATTTACTTGACCTTATTACGGTATCCCAGGAATCATCTCATTTATCTTTCTGATACTTTCACAGGGATAGGCAAGTATATCTACAATGGAATTATCTACAAAAGTTATTTATCTGAAATCAAATATCATTAAGTGGCAAAGCCAGAATTGGATCTCTATGATTTATTCTACCATCCTATGCATTGTCCAATATTTTAACTCTATCCGAAGGGAAAATAAGAGCTTTATAAGAATTTTTAGGCAGGAAATAACATGATAGACCTACGTTTTAGTTTGGCAAAAGTGTGCATGAGTTAAAGAAAGAAAGAACAGGCAGAATGTCATGAAAGTAATATAATAAAAACTTATGCCATAATCAAGAAGGATATATGCTAGGGCAGAATGAGGAAAAGAATACATACATCTATATATCATACATATAAATATAGGGTCGGGGAAGAATTCACAATAGTCCATCGTAGGGGAATAGAACATCTATAAAGAGATAAAGAAATGCTATAGAAAAGTAAAATAAGAGTCATCCATTAGTGGTTTGGCTGCTAAACCTGATAGCCATCTCTCTGGCTGTGGCCCTACTCAACCACACGCTCCATCCAATCATAACCAAGTCAACAACTACTTGCCAGATTTTTCTTCACTCTTCATTTTTGTTTCTACCATTGCCCACTTTTGCACTATCTCCAGTAGCTTATTTAAGAGTATACCCCTCTTCTCAGCCTCCAGTCCTTTCAATTCACATTCTCCAAGAGAGTCATATTGCTTAAATCACCCAATTCATTCCATTTTTAATCTCGATCAAAGATTCTTAATAGCCATTCATTTTGCTTAAGAACGATTTCTCTCAGCAATAACTTTTGGCATCTGGTCTCAGCCTCCTGACCTCTTATCCCTAGGAACTCTCTCCTTTGTTTTATGAAACTCAAACACCTTGTCTTTTTCATAACTAGAGATATTAGTTCTGTAAGTTCAGAAATATAATATTCTTCTTTATATGTATTTATCAAATAAGTTGAACACTGTATGCTATGAATCTGGGAAAGGCATATTAAAATTTAACAATACTGAAAAAATATTGGAAATACTTTTTAATAAAAATGATATCATTGGAATGCAGTAGAGAAGACATTTACTTGACCTTATTACGGTATCCCAGGAATCATCTCATTTATCTTTCTGATACTTTCACAGGGATAGGCAAGTATATCTACAATGGAATTATCTACAAAAGTTATTTATCTGAAATCAAATATCATTAAGTGGCAAAGCCAGAATTGGATCTCTATGATTTATTCTACCATCCTATGCATTGTCCAATATTTTAACTCTATCCGAAGGGAAAATAAGAGCTTTATAAGAATTTTTAGGCAGGAAATAACATGATAGACCTACGTTTTAGTTTGGCAAAAGTGTGCATGAGTTAAAGAAAGAAAGAACAGGCAGAATGTCATGAAAGTAATATAATAAAAACTTATGCCATAATCAAGAAGGATATATGCTAGGGCAGAATGAGGAAAAGAATACATACATCTATATATCATACATATAAATATAGGGTCGGGGAAGAATTCACAACCTTAAAGGTATTAAAAAGATAAATGTAAGGTACATATTAGCCTAGGTTAGGAAGAGTGCTACAAAAACAATCCAACTTCTTGCCATGCTGTGCTAACCCATTTAGATAACTAGTAAAAGGAAATAAAACGTGTTGTTTCTAGTATCATCAGTTGAGAACAACCTCCCAACAAATTAAAAGAAAATGCCAGACTAAAAAGTAAAAAGTATGATTAAGTTTGCCAAGATGCTCCAAAAGTAACCTTGAAGCACATTGCTAGGAGACTGTTATTAAGGGGATCAAAACTAGATCCTCTTTTAGGTAAAAGATTCACAAATCTGCTCTGATTGTTGAAAACATCTAAAGATCAACTTATTAAGACAGCCATCCTCTTTTTAAGTTCAAGCATTTTTCAAATGGGAAAGTGTTTATTAAAATAGGCTGATCATTAGCAGACTTTTAAAAATTGAAATATAATTACTTCAGCATAGATGGTTTTAATAAAAATAAAACATGTAAAACTAAGAAAGAGATTACTTAGTCTGACAGTTATAATTATATATTTTACAAAAATGATAGCAAAGAGGAGGCACAATGATCAATAGATTCAAGCAAGTTTAAAAGGACAGAAAACAATACTAACAAAAAGACTGTGAGATATCTTTAGCAGGGTAAACTGTAAAGGGAAAGTGTTAGTTGCCCAGTCATGTCTGACTCTTTGTGACCCCATGGCAGGTAACTGCCAGACTCCTGTGTCCATGGAATTCTCCAGGCAAGAATACTGGAGTAGGTAGATGTTCCCTTCCCCAAAGGATCTTCTTGACCCAAGGATCAAGCCCAAGTCTCCTGTATTTCAGGCAGACTCTTCACTGTCTGAGCCAGCAGGGAAGCCCAACATTATGGTATTATGGCATCTGATAGAAATTGTAACTCAATTTTACCTGCCAGGCTCCTCTGTCCATGGGATTCTCCAGGCAAGAACACAAGAGTGGGTTGCCATTTTCTTCTCCAGGGGATTTTTCCGACCCAGGGATCAAACCCGGGTATCCTGCATTGCAGGCAGATTCTTCACTGACTGAGTTATGAGGGAAGCCCTCAATTTTACACTCATAGAAGTAGTTCATAAAAATTTTCAATGTTTTAGAAAGAGTGGTGTTAATATCAGGTAATTGTATACATGAACACTAGTTTCATGGGACAGGCAAGATACACATATTTGTATATAAAAGCAGAAAAAGATATACATAGAAAATTCACTTTAGAATTTGCTCTGAGAACAGAAATTTAGGAATAACCTGAATGTCCAAAACTGAGAGTCTAGCTAAGAATATTACATTGCTTGGATGAAATTTTAAGTACACAACTAAAAAATCAGAAAAAAAAATACATGAATTTGAGGTGCTATTCAATGTAACCACCAATAAGTGACATGATTATTTAAATTTATTGAAAAAAAAGTTATATTGGACAATCCTGGTCCTGAAGGAAGTGAATGTGAATGTGAAAACATTTTCTGTCTATAATGGGAATGTTCACCTATTTTTTTCTTATGATTTTAATTTGCATAATTCATGTTACTCGTATAATTCATGATTTAAATATTTCATTACATAAAAAAACTGTATTTAAAATTATAAATTTATTTTGGATAGAAGTCCACTTCTATCTTTAGTTATCAAATGCCATTTTGTCTTATTCTGCTCTCCTATGGATTTGTGTATTCTCGGTAGCCAAAATACTGCCACATAGAATGAACACAGAAGCTGCTCACAAATGGTTTAATCAATAGTTTTATGGTTAAAACATGTGGATTTTGGACCCAAATCACCAGGTTTAAGCTCAAAATTGCCACTTACTGGCTTGGTAATTTTGAACAGGTTTCTTTCATATTGAGTGACTTGGCTTTCTCATCAGTAAAATGTGTTAATAACAGAAAAAAATATTTACTTGCACTATGAGGATAACATATGTGAAATATTTATCTGAGTGTCCAAAGAAGAATGAGTGCTTAGGAAAAGTTAATTACTATTAGGAAGAGAGAAGTTTATCTGTTCTTCTTTCTCCTGTAATTTAAGCAGACTTTGCATCTTATTCATTGCTGCACATTCCATTTCTAGCACATGCATTAGAGATTGACACCTAACTGATGATCCAATATTTATGTATGGACTCATTTAATCAATCTATGATATAAAGATTAACTTTTGTGGTTTTGTTTAAAAAGCTTTATAAGTGAATTTAGTATTATTTATAGTGCCAACTATGTCAGGCTTTATGCTAAAAGATGAACTTATAATGAGTCCGCATTCTAGAGGACTTAACAGCTTGAAGAGAATGAGGACAGATAAGTAGAAAATGAAAGTACATGGTAAGGGGTTTTTGTTAGAGGACAGTATAAGCAGTTATGAGAGCTCAGAAGAGAGGAAGTAACTAAGCCTAGGAGAGGGAAGGTTTTACAGAGAAAGAGATTCTGCTTTGGTGTTTAGGGTCAATGAATGGATGTTAGTTCAGTTCAGTGGCTCGGTCGTGTCCGACTCTGTGCAACCCCATGAATTGCAGCATGCCAGGCCTCCCTGTCCATCACCAACTCCCGGAGTTCACTCAGACTCATGTCCATTGAGTCAGTGATGCCATCCAGCCATCTCATCCTCGGTTGTCCCCTTCTTCTCCTGCCCCCAATCCCTCCCAGCATCAGAGTCTTTTCCAATGAGTCAACTCTTTGCATGAAGTGGCCAAAGTACTGGAGTTTCAGCTTTAGCATCATTCCTTCCAAAGAAATCCCAGGGCTGATCTCCTTTGGAATGGATTGGTTGGATCTCCTTGCAGTCCAGGGGACTCTCAAGAGTCTTCTCCAACACCACAGTTCAAAAGCATCAATTCTTTGGTGCTCAGCCTTCTTCACAGTCCAACTCTCACATCCATACATGACCACTGGAAAAACCATAGCCTTGACTAGACGGACCTTAGTTGGCAAAGTAATGTCTCTGCTTTTGAATATGCTATCTAGGTTGGTCATAACTTTTCTTCCAAGGAGTAAGGGTCTTTTAATATCATGGCTTCAATCACCATCTGCAGTGATTTTGGAGCCCCCCAAAATAAAATCTGACACTGTTTCCACTGTTTCCCCATCTATTTCCCAGGAAGTGATGGGACCGGATGCCATGATCTTTGTTTTCTGAATGTTAAGATTTAAGTCAACTTTTTACTCTCCTCTTTCACTTTCATCAAGAGGCTTTTTAGTTCCTCTTCACTTTCTGCCATAAGGGTGGTGTCATCTGCATATCTGAGGTTATTGATATTTCTCCCGGCAATCTTGATTCCAGCTTGTGCTTCTTCCAGCCCAGCATTTCTTATGATATCCTCTGCATATAAGTTAAATAATCAGGGAGACAATATACAGCCTTGACATACTCCTTTTCCTATTTGAAACCAGTCGTTGTTCCATGTCCAGTTCTAACTGTTGCTTCCTGACCTGCATGCAGATTTCTCAAGAAGCAGGTCAGGCGGTCTGGTATTCCCATCTCTTTCAGGATTTTCCAGTTTATTGTGATCCACATAGTCAAAGGCTTTGGCATAGTCAAGAAAGCACAAACAGATGTTTTTCTGGAACTCTCTTGCTTTTTCCATGATCCAGCGGATGTTGGCAATTTGATCTCTGCTTCCTCTGCCTTTTCTAAAGCCAGCTTGAACATCAGGAGGTTCACAGTTCATGTATTGCTGAAGCCTGGCTTGGAGAAATTTGAGCATTACTTTACTAGCGTGTGAGATGAGTGCAATTGTGTGGTAGTTTGAGCATTCTTTGGCATTGCCTTTCTTTGGGATTGGAATGAAAACTGACCTTTTCCAGTGCTGTGGCCACTGTCCTATGAATGTCCATTCATAGGACACTGAATGGATGTTACTATCATTCAAATATTGCAAGCACAGGAAGAAAAACAATGATCTAAGGCTGTGGGGAGCCTCTATACTCATGTTGAATGTGGGTGCCTCTGGAACATACAAATGGAGTCTCCAAGCAATGAATGAACACAAATGGCTCTACATTTTGAGAAGCGCCTGTAAATGAGAAAAAAAGACAGCAATATGATTTTAAAATTGGACATATGAGTGAATACTTACTAAAAAATATGAGAGAAATAACAGCATATCACTAAGTATAAATATCTGGCAAATAGCAAATAATTTATAAAATCCAGCCCCCCCACCAAATAATGTAACCAAAGCATTTACTTAATTGTCTCGCCTCTATACCTCTGTTTGATTTATATTTTTAGTTGTATACTAGTAGCCCACCTCTTCTATAACAACAATTCTGAAATGCAATTTTCTACAGAGAGAACCGAAAGATAATTCAGACTTCCAGCTGGTAGTTGATTGAAATGTAATTTTTTTATATAATGGTTTAGAAAAATTTCTTTCAGCTTTACAACCCCTTATTGAAAACTTGTCTATACTTTTCTCTGTAACTTTTACTCAGGTTATGTTTCTTACTAAAGGAAAAACCTTATGAAAAAATCTGATCTTCTCATCTCACTTGGCATGGTCCCTGTTCAGCTGAGCCAGGACTCTCCTGCTTTCCTTCTCCTTCCTGAGCTTCTAGAGCATCAGGAGATAGGGGTAGAGGCATAAAAGATGGGAATATGGAAAAGTGGCTATGAGGGCTGGGCCTTAATGCCTTCTAAACAGAAGGTAGAGCAATATCTAGGATGAGCCTTTATCTTGAGTGCAATTATAGGGTCCAGAGAATTGAGAAGATCCAGTAAGACAGATCTTTTACTCAAAGGGGAGAGATTCAGTGGGAAGGGTTATATTGGACATAATGATGGAAGTCTAATAGCCTTACCAATGACACAGGATCAGCATGAAGAAAAAGGGCCACTCCAAGTTGGGGTATGTTCTATGAATTGGCTATTTGTTTTTCTTTCTATAAAGGGTTAAATAGTAAATATGTTTGGCTCTGTGCTCCACGTGGTCTTTGTTGCAACTACTCAACTCAGCCAGCATGAAAATAGTATAGCCAGTATATAAATGAGTAGATATGGTTGTGTTTCAGTAAGACTTCATTTATAAAAATAAGCAGCCAATGCGTTTGGCCCAAGGTCATAATTTGTTAATCTCTGCTTTAGCCTATCATTGGAATTGAAGACTTAACAGGAGTTTCACCAAGAAAAACACAAAAGTTCTCTAGCTGTCTTTGGAATTAGAAAAGGGAGGGCTAATCCTTATGTGTAAAACACAATTCTGTGATAAAAACAGTTTACAAGTTCCTTTTGGAGAATGCAACAGATTAAACTGCTCATACAGTAGCCAAATGGAAATTTACAGAGGCAAAAAGTTGTACATTTTAAATGAATGTCACAGAAAACAAATGTTACAGAGAAGGATAAAAAATTATTTCATATTGAGTGGTCAGAGAAAACTTCATGGAGGAGATGAAGCTTTAACAATCTTTTAAATCACAAACAGTATTTTTGTAAATGTAGAAAGTGGGAAAGTATTTTAAATGTGAAAAAAAAAATGAGAGAAAAGATGTGAAGGTTAGATTCTAGGGGATGAAATACCATTGCTTCAAGGACATTAAAAAAATGGCCATTGAATGTAACCAGTGTTTATGAGGAAATAGTCTTCTAAAATACAGTTATACATGAAATAGAATCTGTTAAACTTTTATCTTCAGGCCAAGTAGAAATACAAGGAGAATGATTCCTCCTCCTTGATAATCTATTCCACAGACACTGTAATTTACAGAAGCAGAAGAAATAAATACAAAGTCAAACTTCCATGTAATAAATCCACCTGGACTATGTTGGCTATGAAAGTTATCATTTTTCTGTAGAGCATGAGATTTGTAGCCTCAATCCCCTAGGACATCCTGCAAAACAGAGACAATTCAGCACATCCCTTGAGGAACTGCAATGATAATGAAGTAGAAAAATGTAATACGCTTTGCCTCCTGGATGCCTAGCTAGATTACAAAATAAAAATCTGGGAGTTGAAATAGCTCCGTTATCTGCATTTTCAAGCTGTTCACAAAGAATGGGTTGAATGATATATATATTTGCACATTTAGTGCAATAGTATTGAAAAAAGGAATGATAGTTATTTGAATAAGTAGTGAATATGTTCTCTCAAAACATAATTTCCCACTAGAAAACAAAAATATTAAGAATAGCTTCTTTGGACAAGAAATAACAAAGTAAGTGCCAAAATGATCTCTGTTCTACAAACACTCAAATTTTATTACATTATCTGCGAGTCTTCACTAGCAAGTCTTATTTGCTTTCCCCATTCATTTTCCCTCTATGAATGCTTCAGTAGAAAATGGATCTCAAAGGTAAAGAACCTGTGTGGCCTTATCAGGAGTTTCATGGATATTGGACTTCTCTCTACAGGCTAAACTTTTAAATATGTAATTGTTCCTTAGCCCAAATTAATCTATGTAAATCAAATGGCAGCTGGATCTCTCTTTCACTCTTCTTACTCTGACTCGTAAGAGTAAGAGAACTAAAAAAAGGAGCACTTCTTATTTCTACAAAATAACCCCTTTACCACAGTTTACTTTTCAGCTACAGAAATAAATGTCAGTATCTAGTATTAAATGTAACCTTTCTTGATGGTTACTTTTTATTAAGCACATACCTGCAAAGAGTGATTTTTGTATGTTACATTTTCTTCTTATAAAAATTACAACTAAATATTAGTTACACTTATTATGTCAGATATTTGGTTATTGCTTTATTGCGTTAACTTTTTGATTGACATAACAAGCTTATGAACCAGATATTATAACCTGAACTTTATTAAACTGAAGCACAGAGGGTTTCACCAATTCAAATCTAATCCATTCTGACTCAACAGTCTACATTCTTAAACACTAAGTTATTACCTGTTTCAGTTCGGTTCAGTTTAGTTGCTCATTACCTGTTTAATTGTATAAAAATAAGATGTTTGCTAGAAACACAGCAAATGTTAATTAAATTCAATATTTAAATAGATTTAAATTTTATAATGGAGACTCAGTTCCATGTAAGAAGTAATTTAATTTTTTAAAAATAGTTTAGCAAAAGACTTCATCTGCTTCTCTAAAGAAAACTAGTGTTTACCCAATAAATATATACAAATTACCAGCTATATTTACATCATCCTGTATTAGGGAGCTTTGAATAACATGATTGAGGAAGGAAAGAGACCTGAAGAGCTTAAGAGATCCTATGAATAATCTCTAAGAGGGGCAAGATCTCCCTGAAACCGCATACATGATTTTGAGTATATATATATCCCAGGGATGGGGGAGCCTGGTGGGATGCCGTCTATAGGGTCACACAGAGTCGGACACGACTGAATTGACTTAGCAGCAGCAGTAGCAGTAGCAGCATATATATATATATATATATATCTTGAAGAGATCTCTAGTCTTTCCCATTCTGTTGTTTTCCTCTATCTCTTTGCATTGATCGCTGAAGAAGGCTTTCTTATCTCTTCTTGCTATTCTTTGAAACTCTGCATTCAGATGCTTATATCTTTTCTTTTCTCCTTTGCTTTTCACCTCTCTTCTTTTCAGTGCTATTTGTAAGGCTTCTCCAGACAGCCATTTTGCTTTTTTGCCTTTCTTTTCCATGGGGATAGTCTTGATCCCTGTCTCCTGTACAATGTCATGAACCTCATTCCATAGAACATGTACCACAGAACATTACATAGAACATTATAATTGATTTTCAAATTAGAATAAATTAATTTCATAGTATTAGAAATTAAGTAATATAGTCTTAAGTAACTCATAGGTTGAAAAGACATAATAAAATTTAAGAAATATTTTGGTCTGAATTTCAAAGATGATATAATATCTTATTATATGCAAAGTAACTAGAGCAGTGCTTAGAAGGAATGAATATCTTTAAATAAATATTTCAGATAAGAACAAAGTAAAGGAATTGGTCATTTAATATTTGATATAAAAAATCTAGAAAAATACAGTAAATATTTTTCAAGATATGGAAGAAAATAAATAATAATAGTAAAAATGAAATAGAAAACAGATACAATCGAGTAAAATGACCAAGCCAAAAATTGTGAAAGCAATAAAAATGAGATCTTCATTTTCAAGACAGTAAAGAAACAGTAATCAAGCTACCAATATTGGGAATTTAGAAAAGAAGCACAACTATAGATCCTCAATACAATTCAAAGATTATAAAAATTATGAAATATCAAAAGGAGTAGTAAATTTGAAAATTAATATGAATAGACCAATTTACTTAATCATAAAACTTATCACTTTGTTACAAAAATATCTAGACTAAATAATAATTTATGTGCTAAAATAACAAAATCTGTTATTTATAATTTTCCTCAAAAAAATTGGAAGTCCAGATGGATTCATGGATGATTTTTTTCATGTATTTAAGAAAGACATGAAGTAATTTCTGGACAAATTCCTCTAGAAGAATAATAGGAATTGCTACGCATTTTATGAACCCAACATATACTTGGTACCAAAACCTGATAAAAATATTATAAGAAAGAAATATGATTCCAATCTATTGCATAAACAAACTTGCAAAAACTCTAAACAAATAATAGTAAGTTAAATTCACCAGTATATTTTTAAAATGTAGTTTATTATATTAATAGGAATGCAAGAGTGATTTAATTCACTGCAATATAGCAAAAAGAGTTGGAAATCATATCATCTTGGTAGTTACAGAAAATATTTTATAACTTCCATATTATTTCATGATAAAATTGTTAGCAAATTAGCAAATTAGGGATAGAAGGCAACTTGTTTACACTGATAATGAGTACAGTATCTAATGAAGTCCTACATCAAGCATCATGGAAAGTGGAGAACTGCTGAAAGTTTCTACCCTGAAAACATGAATGACTCAACAGTACTACCACACAGTAATATACAACATAGTAACTGAAATGTTAATACACAGAGAAAGAGGATGTTAATTTTTTTTGAGAGAAGAAAAAGATGAAATAATACTATCCAGAGCAAATGACCATGTACATGCATACATATGCATCAAAATAACATACATTAGAATGTCCCTGAATTCTTTATTCATGATAGCTCAACAAACTAAGTATCTATATCCACATATTGGAATACTAATGGATGAGAGAGTTGGACTATAAAGAAAGCTGAGCGCTGAAGAATTGATGCTTTTGAACTGTAGTGTCGGAGAAGACTCTTGTGAAGAATTGATGCTTTTGAACTGTAGTGTCGGAGAAGACTCTTGAGAGTCCCTTGGACTGAAATGAGATTCAACCAGTCCATCCAAAAGGAAATCAGTCCTGAATATTCATTGGAAGGACTGATGCTGAAGTTGAAGCTCCAATACCTTGGCCACGCGATGTCATGAGCCGACTCATTGGAAAAGACCCTGATGCTGAGAAAACCTTTTAAAGCAAAAGGAGAAAGGCACTCCAGAAGATGAGATAGTTAGCATCATCGACTCACTGGACATGAATTTGAACAAGCTCTGGCAGATGGTGGAGGACAGAAGAGTCTGATGCGCTGCAGTCCATGGTTGCAAAGAGTAGGATGCTATTCAGTGACTGAACCAAAACAATAACATACCTACTCACAAAATCATTCAATAAATTTTTGTTTGTTGAAAGAAGCCAGGCACAATAAGCAGCATGTCATATTTACATAAAAGTGAAGAACAAAACTCTGCTTTTTGACAATGATGTTAAGACAATGATTATCTTGCTGTGGGCTGTGTCTGGAAAATACATCACTTTTGATTCCTGCATGTATCTGAATGTAGGCTGTCATGTAATAAAAAAAAAATTACTTGAATTAAGGTTTTATAATGAAACATTCCCACTGATGTTGAAGCAATAAGAAAATAGGTTATACATATCATATTATAATTTTATGGAAATGATAGTCATGCAATTAGAGAAAAGAATCAAAAATATGAAATATTAGAAGGGAGAAGACAACAGGGTCATGATTTGTAATTGATGTTATTTTATGCGTAGAAACAGAAAATTCATTAGAAAAATCACTGGGAGTAATAAAACTCATGCAGTAATCAGACTGAGGACAAAATTATTATATAATAATTATGAACTTTTATGTACAAAAGCTATAAATTTTCAAAAAGTGTATAAATTTCAAAAACTGTAGTTGTTCCAAGTTGTGTCAGACTCTTTGCAACCCCATTGACTATAGCATGCCAGGCTCTTCTGTCTATCACTGTCTCCTGGAATTTGGTCAAATTCATGCCCATTGAGCCAGTGATACAATCCAAACATTTTATCCCCCTTCTCTTGTTGCTGTCAATGTTTCCCAGCATCAGGGTCTTTTATGAGTCAGATCTTCGCATCAGGTGATTTAAGGATAAATTTAATAATAATTGCAGAAAATTTTTAAAGAATGAAATAAACTCCATGTGTTCACACACCCAATTACTGATCATCATGGGAATCTGTGTTGCCCAGAGATAACATTCAGACAATCTTTCCTTATGTCATGCTCACAGCAAAAGTTGGAGTTTAGGTTATTGACTTCCTGTCCTTCATGATCCTTCTCAACCTCTGTCTCCTGACACTAAAAACTGACTTGTAGTATTGCAGAGTACAAATGAATTCTTAAGTCTTACCTACTGAAACATAATTAGGATTGCTAACTTGCTATAAGGAATGACTTTCCAAAACTATATATGAATGCTTCCTGATACACTTATTACCACACTATTTCCATTCATTAGTAGGAGTAATTAAGAGTTGGTTGCAAATACAGAACATTTATTAACAGCCTTTTATTATCCTTGTTCTCTATCCTTATGGGGTTTAATATTCAAGTTCTGGAAACTTTTCACATTATTGTATCTTTGTGTTTGTCAATTAAGCTTTTTGGTGGTCACTTCTCTTTCTGCAGTCATAAACTAGACGTAGGCCAAAATAGCTGAGGCATCAAGCTCTAGAATATCTACTTGCTGTAAGAAATTGCTAGTGAATTGGGACTTCTCTGGTGGTCTAGTGGCTATAATTCTGAATTCCCAGTGCAGGGGGCTGGGGTCGATCCCTGGTCAGGGAACTGGATTTCACATGCCACAACTAAGAAAGAGAAAGAAAAGAGAAAATGTTAGTGCAGTGCAGTGAACTCTCCATTCTGGAAAGGCACTGCATGGAAGAAAACACTTAGTGTACTTATTATTGATTTTTAAGTAAATGTGTATTCTTTATTAGACAATTAATAAATTATTTATTCTTGTATGCTTATCCCTAAGGTTCCTAAATAAAATGGGATTTAGGTCACTATACAAATGTAATATGACATTAACACGTAAGTAATTATGGTCCCTTACAAATGACAAATGATCTAAACGGTGCTGCTTTTAAAAACTTTCACCTGTAATAAAAAGACTTAATTATTAAAAAAAACTGAAGACATTTGAAAATTTTATTGGGTAAATATTAATCATTTTAGTCAAGTGTCACATGTGTTATAGTATTGATTTCAACTAAGGACGCCTGTACCAGGCTCCTCTGTCCATGGGATTTTCCAGGCAATAGTACTGGAGTGGATTGCCATTTCCTTCTCCAGGGGATCTTCCCAACCCAGGGCTCGAACCCGAGTTCCCACATTGTAGACAGACGCTTTACCATATGAGCCACCAGGGAAGTCCAAAAAACTCAAGATATTTGAAAATTTTATTGGATAAATATTAATCATTTTAGTCAAGTGCCACATGTGTTATAGCATTGATTTCAACTAAGGATGCCTGTTTTCATGCTTAGTCTATGAAATTAAAATATCTGTTCTGTTCTACTCTGCGAAAACACTGGAAAGGATAATGCAGATAAATTGGCCAACACATTGCCTGATATTTAAAGGCTACCATAAAAGTTGGTTTTGAATGTTATTTTTAGTGTATTTGTCTTTTGTCAGACATAGTCATATGTTTTATTATTTAACACATATATAATATAGTAACAATCCTCCCATGTAAGCCAAAGACAGCCAGAGATAGGTGAATAAGGCAAGGTTGGGACAGGAGAAAATATGTTTACAGGAAAACAAATTCTATGCATTTAAAAATAGACTTTAAACACATTTTACTGAAAATGTAATTTATAGATTAAATATTATAATAACAACTATGATGTATAAAGATCATTATAATGGGTTCACTACTATTTCATGTGGCTTTATTTTTTAATATAAATTTATTTATTTTAATTGGAGATTAATTACTTTACAATATTGTATTGGTTTTGCCATGCTTCAGTATGAATCCGCCACAGGTATACACGTGTTCCCCATCCTGAACCCCCCTCCCGCCTCCCTCCCCATACCATCCCTCTGGGTCATCCCCTGTCTCTTATACACATCTAGATGTGTATAAGAGACAGGTCGGAGAAGACTCTTNGGCAATCTTGATTCCAGCTTGTGCTTCTTCCAGCCCAGCATTTCTTATGATATCCTCTGCATATAAGTTAAATAATCAGGGAGACAATATACAGCCTTGACATACTCCTTTTCCTATTTGAAACCAGTCGTTGTTCCATGTCCAGTTCTAACTGTTGCTTCCTGACCTGCATGCAGATTTCTCAAGAAGCAGGTCAGGCGGTCTGGTATTCCCATCTCTTTCAGGATTTTCCAGTTTATTGTGATCCACATAGTCAAAGGCTTTGGCATAGTCAAGAAAGCACAAACAGATGTTTTTCTGGAACTCTCTTGCTTTTTCCATGATCCAGCGGATGTTGGCAATTTGATCTCTGCTTCCTCTGCCTTTTCTAAAGCCAGCTTGAACATCAGGAGGTTCACAGTTCATGTATTGCTGAAGCCTGGCTTGGAGAAATTTGAGCATTACTTTACTAGCGTGTGAGATGAGTGCAATTGTGTGGTAGTTTGAGCATTCTTTGGCATTGCCTTTCTTTGGGATTGGAATGAAAACTGACCTTTTCCAGTGCTGTGGCCACTGTCCTATGAATGTCCATTCATAGGACACTGAATGGATGTTACTATCATTCAAATATTGCAAGCACAGGAAGAAAAACAATGATCTAAGGCTGTGGGGAGCCTCTATACTCATGTTGAATGTGGGTGCCTCTGGAACATACAAATGGAGTCTCCAAGCAATGAATGAACACAAATGGCTCTACATTTTGAGAAGCGCCTGTAAATGAGAAAAAAAGACAGCAATATGATTTTAAAATTGGACATATGAGTGAATACTTACTAAAAAATATGAGAGAAATAACAGCATATCACTAAGTATAAATATCTGGCAAATAGCAAATAATTTATAAAATCCAGCCCCCCCACCAAATAATGTAACCAAAGCATTTACTTAATTGTCTCGCCTCTATACCTCTGTTTGATTTATATTTTTAGTTGTATACTAGTAGCCCACCTCTTCTATAACAACAATTCTGAAATGCAATTTTCTACAGAGAGAACCGAAAGATAATTCAGACTTCCAGCTGGTAGTTGATTGAAATGTAATTTTTTTATATAATGGTTTAGAAAAATTTCTTTCAGCTTTACAACCCCTTATTGAAAACTTGTCTATACTTTTCTCTGTAACTTTTACTCAGGTTATGTTTCTTACTAAAGGAAAAACCTTATGAAAAAATCTGATCTTCTCATCTCACTTGGCATGGTCCCTGTTCAGCTGAGCCAGGACTCTCCTGCTTTCCTTCTCCTTCCTGAGCTTCTAGAGCATCAGGAGATAGGGGTAGAGGCATAAAAGATGGGAATATGGAAAAGTGGCTATGAGGGCTGGGCCTTAATGCCTTCTAAACAGAAGGTAGAGCAATATCTAGGATGAGCCTTTATCTTGAGTGCAATTATAGGGTCCAGAGAATTGAGAAGATCCAGTAAGACAGATCTTTTACTCAAAGGGGAGAGATTCAGTGGGAAGGGTTATATTGGACATAATGATGGAAGTCTAATAGCCTTACCAATGACACAGGATCAGCATGAAGAAAAAGGGCCACTCCAAGAGGGGGTATGTTCTATGAATTGGCTATTTGTTTTTCTTTCTATAAAGGGTTAAATAGTAAATATGTTTGGCTCTGTGCTCCACGTGGTCTTTGTTGCAACTACTCAACTCAGCCAGCATGAAAATAGTATAGCCAGTATATAAATGAGTAGATATGGTTGTGTTTCAGTAAGACTTCATTTATAAAAATAAGCAGCCAATGCGTTTGGCCCAAGGTCATAATTTGTTAATCTCTGCTTTAGCCTATCATTGGAATTGAAGACTTAACAGGAGTTTCACCAAGAAAAACACAAAAGTTCTCTAGCTGTCTTTGGAATTAGAAAAGGGAGGGCTAATCCTTATGTGTAAAACACAATTCTGTGATAAAAACAGTTTACAAGTTCCTTTTGGAGAATGCAACAGATTAAACTGCTCATACAGTAGCCAAATGGAAATTTACAGAGGCAAAAAGTTGTACATTTTAAATGAATGTCACAGAAAACAAATGTTACAGAGAAGGATAAAAAATTATTTCATATTGAGTGGTCAGAGAAAACTTCATGGAGGAGATGAAGCTTTAACAATCTTTTAAATCACAAACAGTATTTTTGTAAATGTAGAAAGTGGGAAAGTATTTTAAATGTGAAAAAAAAAATGAGAGAAAAGATGTGAAGGTTAGATTCTAGGGGATGAAATACCATTGCTTCAAGGACATTAAAAAAATGGCCATTGAATGTAACCAGTGTTTATGAGGAAATAGTCTTCTAAAATACAGTTATACATGAAATAGAATCTGTTAAACTTTTATCTTCAGGCCAAGTAGAAATACAAGGAGAATGATTCCTCCTCCTTGATAATCTATTCCACAGACACTGTAATTTACAGAAGCAGAAGAAATAAATACAAAGTCAAACTTCCATGTAATAAATCCACCTGGACTATGTTGGCTATGAAAGTTATCATTTTTCTGTAGAGCATGAGATTTGTAGCCTCAATCCCCTAGGACATCCTGCAAAACAGAGACAATTCAGCACATCCCTTGAGGAACTGCAATGATAATGAAGTAGAAAAATGTAATACGCTTTGCCTCCTGGATGCCTAGCTAGATTACAAAATAAAAATCTGGGAGTTGAAATAGCTCCGTTATCTGCATTTTCAAGCTGTTCACAAAGAATGGGTTGAATGATATATATATTTGCACATTTAGTGCAATAGTATTGAAAAAAGGAATGATAGTTATTTGAATAAGTAGTGAATATGTTCTCTCAAAACATAATTTCCCACTAGAAAACAAAAATATTAAGAATAGCTTCTTTGGACAAGAAATAACAAAGTAAGTGCCAAAATGATCTCTGTTCTACAAACACTCAAATTTTATTACATTATCTGCGAGTCTTCACTAGCAAGTCTTATTTGCTTTCCCCATTCATTTTCCCTCTATGAATGCTTCAGTAGAAAATGGATCTCAAAGGTAAAGAACCTGTGTGGCCTTATCAGGAGTTTCATGGATATTGGACTTCTCTCTACAGGCTAAACTTTTAAATATGTAATTGTTCCTTAGCCCAAATTAATCTATGTAAATCAAATGGCAGCTGGATCTCTCTTTCACTCTTCTTACTCTGACTCGTAAGAGTAAGAGAACTAAAAAAAGGAGCACTTCTTATTTCTACAAAATAACCCCTTTACCACAGTTTACTTTTCAGCTACAGAAATAAATGTCAGTATCTAGTATTAAATGTAACCTTTCTTGATGGTTACTTTTTATTAAGCACATACCTGCAAAGAGTGATTTTTGTATGTTACATTTTCTTCTTATAAAAATTACAACTAAATATTAGTTACACTTATTATGTCAGATATTTGGTTATTGCTTTATTGCGTTAACTTTTTGATTGACATAACAAGCTTATGAACCAGATATTATAACCTGAACTTTATTAAACTGAAGCACAGAGGGTTTCACCAATTCAAATCTAATCCATTCTGACTCAACAGTCTACATTCTTAAACACTAAGTTATTACCTGTTTCAGTTCGGTTCAGTTTAGTTGCTCATTACCTGTTTAATTGTATAAAAATAAGATGTTTGCTAGAAACACAGCAAATTTTAATTAAATTCAATATTTAAATAGATTTAAATTTTATAATGGAGACTCAGTTCCATGTAAGAAGTAATTTAATTTTTTAAAAATAGTTTAGCAAAAGACTTCATCTGCTTCTCTAAAGAAAACTAGTGTTTACCCAATAAATATATACAAATTACCAGCTATATTTACATCATCCTGTATTAGGGAGCTTTGAATAACATGATTGAGGAAGGAAAGAGACCTGAAGAGCTTAAGAGATCCTATGAATAATCTCTAAGAGGGGCAAGATCTCCCTGAAACCGCATACATGATTTTGAGTATATATATATCCCAGGGATGGGGGAGCCTGGTGGGATGCCGTCTATAGGGTCACACAGAGTCGGACACGACTGAATTGACTTAGCAGCAGCAGTAGCAGTAGCAGCATATATATATATATATATATATGCTGTTGCTAAGTCGTGTCAGTCATATCTGACTCTGTGCGACCCCATAGACGGCAGCCCACCAGATGGCAGCCCACCAGGCTCCCCCACCCCCCGGGATTCTCCAGGCAAGAACACTGGAATGGGTTGCCATTTCCTTCTCCAGTCCATGAAAGTGAAAAGTGAAAGTGAAGTCGCTCAGTCGTGTCCGACCCTCAGCGACCCCATGGACTGCAGCCCACCAGGCTCCTCCGTCCATGGGATTTTCCAGGCAAGAGTAAATATATACTGGAGTGTATATATATATATATAGCTTAGCTTAGCTTAGCATTATTGCTTAGAAAATATATATATATATTCTTTTCTAAATTGGGAGTTCATGGCTTTCATCCCATTTACAAAGTATCAGTGGCAGTCCTCAATTTAATTACCACTGTCTTTGAAACAATGAAACAAGGCAGTCCACTTTTGACTAGGCCAGTTAGGACTTCCAACCTAAGTGAGAAGATGCCACACATACCCCAAAGAACTTATTTTAATCATCACTGGCATAAGGTGGAAGATTCAAATTCTACTGCAGTACCAGGACTCTCATTGTACCTGTGAGGATTCTGGAACTTGAGCACAGTCACTTGTCAAACTTACTCTACCTTGGTTATTGTTTAGTCACTAAGGCATGTCTGACTCTTTGTGACTCCATGGACTGTATCCCTCCTGGCTTCCCTGTCCATGGAATTTTCTAAGCAATAATACTAGAGTGGGTTGGTACTTCCTTTCCCAGAAGATCTTCCTGACCCAGGGATCGAACCCACATCTCCTGCATTGGCAGGCAGCTTCTTTGCCACTGAGCCACCTTGGAGACATAACTAATTCAGCAACTACATTACCAGGAATGATGGAGTGACAGAAAAGCCAGTAGAATAATCAAAGTGAGCGCTGATGACAGTGACCCATCTAGTCTTGTGACAAAGACTGTTTCACGGTTAAAAAAAAAAATCCTAATGTATGCTTAATGTTGATAAAAGATTGGAATTTTAATGCCCTTATGTTTTAACTCATTAAATGAATCCCCCAATCATCCCTCAGTTAGCTCAGTTCAGTTCAGTTGCTCAGTCATGTCTGACTCTGCGAACCCATGGACTGCAGCACGTCAGGCTTCCTTATACATCACCAGCTCCCAGAGCTTGCTCAAATTCACGTCCATTGAGTCGGTGATGCCATTCAACCATCTCACCCTCTCTTGTCCTCTTCTCCGCCTGCCTTCAATCTTTCCCAGCATATACACTAGATACAGCAGTTTTAAGACAAGACAAAGTTGCTGTCTTTGACATTTTCTTTTCTAAGATATAAATTATTCCATCATTCGTCATCTTTGTCATGTTTATTTAGTGTAGGAGTCGAAGCATGGGTAAAAAAGTTTTCAGAAAAAAACTGGCTTAAGTTTCAGTCTACATACTTAAGGAATGAGAGGAGCAACTCGGCAATGCTATTTGAAAGCCAGGCTACCTAGGTTTCACTTTCACGTCTACATCTGTCCATCCAGTCAAGCTTTCCTCTTTGCAATTTTTATTTTTTTAACCTAAAGGTAAGTTTCCCGGTCAGGGAAGCCTTTCTTGGACTTCCCTGGTGGCTCAGATGGTAAAGCGTCTGTCTACAATGCAGAAGACTTCAGTTCGATCCCTGGGTCGGGAAGATTCCCTGGAGAAGGAAATGGCAACCTACTCTAGTATTCTTGTCTGGACAGAGAGGCCTGGCAGGATACAGTCCCAGGGGGCTACAAAGAGTTGAACACGACTGAGTGACTGAACACACGAAGTATTCTGGAAGCAGCGGTGGTGTGGAGCTTAGTCTAAAAGGAGGCAAATATCTTTGAGGCAATTTTTTTCCTCCCATAGCTTGGGATGTCTCATTAGCAGAATCAGATCCCCAGCTTAATAGAGTGGCATTATTGAAGTATATAGAACATTTCACATGACGGATGTTTGTGAGCACTTAATTTAGTAGGTTGTTAATTTTAATTCTACTTAGCATGCGATACCTCAATAAACGAAGCCTTTTGAAGAGAAATAACAATATCAAGTATTGCTTTTCCTTGTAAGGAAAATTATTCCCATTTATGTTAAACACTAATTTACAGGTATATGAAAATGAAAAATGTATACAAATCAATTACCCATTAAAAGGCTTCAGTATCTCTTTAGTCAGTAAGAAAATGGCCAATAAGATATAAGATATAAGGCCCTAGAACCCATGCTTTGGAGGGTAGTGTTCCAGCTGTCTCTGGGCACATCATTACCCAACAGGTAATCTGTATGGTCAGGGAAATACATTGTATATGAATGTCTGTGAAGTGCTTTTTTCTTTTGAGACATGTGCTGGAAGTCATTGAGTCACGGGATCTGAAAACATGGGCAACAGGCCTTTTACAGTACAGGGTGGACCTAGGTTTGACAAAAGAAGAAAGGTAAACCACATGGAAAACCTCTCTTCTTCCTAGATCATTTTAGTGAAGAAATTCAAGAAGTCTGAGATTGCTAAATTAGACACTGGGTTGTCAGACCACTGTGAAAATATGTATGCTATGTACTTAACAGCTTAATTCATAACTTATGAAATTTAGACATATGGTATATGAGCAATCACGGATCTCTTTGACGGTGTATGATTTGAAGACACCCCCATCTTTTTTCAATGCTGCTACCTTCATTTCAGTATGAATTGGACTTATCATTTATTACACAGAGCATTTTGTTTCATATCTTTCTACTTGGACATTTACTTGTGTGTATAGTTTCCTTCCTCTGTTCTGTGCCCCAAATTCCGCTCTAATTTGTCTAATAAATAAATTCATCTCTTAAGAGACATATAAAATGTCGTCTCTCTGGTAAGTCTTTCACTAATGTCTCTGCTCTGCTCTCACTACTCCAGTTGATCCTTGAGAAATTCTTTCTCATTGATCCCACTTATATCTTCACCTATAGAGCTCTATAGGCTTCCTTGGCTCAGACAGTAAAAGAATCTGCCTGGAGACCCAGGATCAATCCCTGGGTTGGAAAGATCCCCTGGTGAAGGAAGTGGTTACTCACTCCAGTATTCTTGCCTGAAGAAGTCCATGGACAGAGAGGCCAGGCAGGCTGCAATCTATTGGGTCTCAAAGTGTTGGACATGACTGAATGACTAACACACACACACACACACACACACACACACAAGGCTCTATTCCTGTTGCTAGTTGTTAAAGATAGCTATTCCTCTGAGATCTCTTTTAGAACACCCCAATCTAGCTCTTGTTCTACATTCTCAGCTCTACAAGTATTTCAACTTTATGTACCAAACACAATTCACAGGCATCAGGAATTGTTAGGACACAAAGAATTAAAAACCAGCACCCAGTGCAGAGAATAGTGAAGAGTCAAGGGAAGAATTATTATTAAAGTCTAAGAACTGAGCCCAATGCCTGATATTCACTTGCTATATATACCCAGTTCATTTACATCTATGCAATTAAATCACTGTATATTCTTCTGTAATCATATATTTCTATAATCTTTATAATAACCCTGGTAATAAATCACAAGGCAAAAAATCACAATGCAATAGAGTAATATTTATTTCATGGATACTAAATAATGTCTTTGGGATTGGAATGAAAACGGACTTTTCCAGTCCTGTGGCCACTGCTGAGTTTTCCAAATTGGCTGGCATACTAAGTGCAACACTTTCACAGCATCATCTTTTAGTATTTGAAATAGCTAAACTGGAATTCTATCACCTCCACTAGCTTTGTTCATAGTGATGCTTCCTAAGGCCAACTTGACATCACACTCCAGGATGTCTGGCTCTAGGTGAGTGATCACACCATCGTGATTATCTGGGTCATGAAGATCTTTTTTGTACAGTTCTTCTGTATATTCTTGCCACCTCTTCTTAATATCTTCTGCTTCTGTTAGGTCCATACCATTTCTGTCCTTTTTGAGTTCATTTTGCATGAAATGTTCCCTTGGTATCTCTAATTTTCTTGAAGAGATCTCTAGTCTTTCCTATTCTGTTGTTTTCCTCTATTTCTTTGCATTGATCACTGAGGAAGGCTTTCTTATGTCTCCTTGCTATTCTTTGGAACTCAGCATTCAAATGAGTATATCTTTCCTTTTCTCCTTTGCTTGTCACTTTTCTTCTTTTCTCAGGTATTTGTAAGGCCTCCTCAGACAGCCATTTTGCTTTTTTTCATTTCTTTTCCATGGGGATGGTCTTAATCTGTATCTCCTGTACAATGTCATGAACCTCTGTCCATAGTTCATCAGGCACTCTATCTATCAGATCTAGTCCCTTAAACCTATTTATCATTTAAACTGTATAATCATAAAGGATTTGATTTAGGTCTGACCTGAATGGTCAAGTAGTTTTCCCCATTTTCTTCAATTTCAGTCTGAATTTGGCAATATGGAGTTCATGATCTGAGACACAGTCAGCTCCCTGTCTTTTTTTTTTTTTGCTGACTGTATAGGGCTTCCCCATTATCATTTAAACTGTATAATCATAAAGGATTTGATTTAGGTCATACCTGAATGGTCAAGTAGTTTTCCCCATTTTCTTCAATTTCAGTCTGAATTTGGCAATATGGAGTTCATGATCTGAGACACAGTCAGCTCCCTGTCTTTTTTTTTTTTTGCTGACTGTATAGGGCTTCCCCATTTTGGCTGCAAAGAATATAATCAATATGATTTCAGTGTTGGCCATCTGGTGATGTCCATGTGTAGAGTCTTCTCTTGTGTTGTTGGAAGAGGGT
>SJYX01012652.1:38357-66097 GCA_006410675.1 Oreotragus oreotragus | reverse complement strand
TGGGCTGCCGTCTATGGGGTCGCACAGAGTCAGACACGACTGAAGCGACTTAGCAGCAGTAGCAGCTAACTATAAATTATTAGTCTCCTGACATCTTCAGATTCTGTTCATAATGTATGAAATCTCATTAATTTAAGGCTGGTTAAAAAAACAAACAAAATAAACACCCTCCAAGTCTATATGAAAGTGAAAGTGAAGTCGCTCAGTCGTGTCTGACTTTTTGACCCCATGGACTGTAGCCCACCAAGCTCCTCCATCCATGGGATTCTCCAGGCAAGAATACTGGAGTGGGTTGCCATTGCCTTCTCCTTATAGTTAGCAGAACTGCCTTTATCTGTTAAAAATAACCTGACATTATAAAGATGAAGTCCACATATAAAGATGAAGTATACATAGTAAATGTCAAATAAATATCAAATGTATGGTCTTTGTGTGCTCTTAGCTTGTACATTTGTTAAAAGATTAATAAATGTATAAAAAATATCAAATACACTAGGAAGAAAATAATCTAGTAGAAATTATTCTCATTACTCCTTTAACTGCCTATTCTTTTGAATAACAGAACATGGAGGGACAGATCATAGGATATGGCTTTATATGTTTGCTGTTTTTATACGCTTCTGGTAATGTAAGTAAAATAGTCGATAGGATCTTTGTGTTACAAGGTGATGTTCAGTGGGAAGCATCTTCACAAAAGGGACACTAAAAACAGGTAGAAAATATTATTTGGCCTGTTGAAATCCACCACACAAAACTGATATAATTGGCACATTTATCTGCATATATTGGCACATTTATGCAGCTATGGAGGTTATGCGTAGGTCCAATACCATGGGCTGTCTCTTATACACATCTAGATGTGTATAAGAGACAGGAACTAAAGAGCCTCTTGATGAAATTGAAAGAGGAGAGTGAAAAAGTTGGCTTAAAGCTCAACATTTGAAAACTAAGAAAATGGCATCCAGTCCCATCACTTCATGGCAAATAGATGGGGAAACAGTGGAAACAGTGAGAGAATTTATTTTGCAGGGCTCCAAAACAACTGCAGATGATGACTGCAGCTATGAAATTAAAAGATGCTTACTCCTTGGAAGGAACGTTTTGACCAATCTAGTTCAGTTCAGTCACTCAGTCGTGTCTGACTTTTTGCAACCCCATGAACCACAGCATGCCAGGCCTCCCTGTCCATCACCAATGGCCAGAGTCTTCCAAACCCATGTCCATTGAGTCAGTGATGCCATCCAACCATCTCATCCTCTGTCATCCCCTTCTCCTCCTGCTCTCAGTCTTTCCCAGCATCAGGGTCTTTTCAAATGAGCTTTAAGACCAACCTAGACAGTATATTAAAAAGCAGAGACATTACTTTGTCAACAAAGGTCCGTCTATTCAAGGCTATGGTTTTTCCAGTAGTCATGTATGGATGTGACAGTTGGATTATAAAGACATCTGAACGCTGAAGAATTGATGCTTTTGAACTGTGGTATTGGAGAAGACTCCTGAGAGCCCCTTGGACTGCAAGGAGATCCAACCAGTCCATCCTAAAGGAGATCAGTCTTGGGTGTTCATTGGAAGGACTGATGTTGAAGCTAAAACTCCAATACTTTGGCCATCTGATGCGAAGAGCCTACTCATTGGAAAAGACCCTGATACTGGGAAAGACTGAGGGCAGGAGAAGAAGGGGCTGACATAGGATGAGATGGTTGAATGGCATCACTGACTCAATGGACATGAGTCTGAGTGATCCGGGAGTTGGTGATGGACAGGGAGGCCTGGCGTGCTGCGGTTCATGGGGTCACAAAGACTTAGACATGACTTAGTGACTAAACAACAGAAATATCATATTAGAAAATTCAGCCCCTCTACATTCTTGCTAACACTTGGTATTGTTGATCTTTTCAATCTGGTTTGAATTTGCATTTCTCCAATGACTAATTGTTTTATTATTCATTTATGCAATCATCGTTTTAAAATACATGCTCAAATATTTTTTGTTTTGATTGGTGTATTTATCTTTTCAGGATCACTGAGCTGTAAATTTTCTGTATTCTGGATACAAGGAATTTGTAAGCTACACACAATGCAAGTGTTTTCTATCAGTGATTTTCTTTTTATTTTTTACAATTGCATTTGAAGATATTTTTTAATGAAATAAGTTCTCAATCATGTTTCTGATATAATTATTATTTTTGTTTGCTAAAAATTATTTCCCTAACTCAAAGTCATAAAATTTTGCCATATATACTCTTAGGAATTTTAATTTTATATTATGCTTCTGATAGATTTGGGATTATATTCTGTGTACAGTGTGAGATAGAGCTCAAGCTTCATTTCTTCCATAAGGACATATATCCAAGAGCTATTTAATATAAAGGACTTTATTTTCTCAATTTAATTACCATGGAATTGTGCAGTAAAAATATTATCATGTTCAAAAACAAAACAAAAAAAGTTGGCCTTACCCAACTCTTTGAAGGTGATCTCTAAACTCATGTAATGTCCTAGCTGATAAAAGTGGCCTTGTTTACCTGGGAACCTTGGGTTATGTCTGACAGTCTACACCAGCAATGCATTTTATAACGATAACTTTGGACCATGTAGCATCATCTGGACTTCTGGAGGTACTGAAGACTAGGGGCAGTCACAGAGGTGGTCTGTCATACGTATTTCACTGGTGCCCGATACAATTCTAGGACATCGTGGATTAAGTAAGCTTCTGTGTTTGACAGTACTCCATTCTCGGAGAAACAAACACTGTGTAAATGACTCCATTGAAAGAAAACAATGGGAAGCTTGCACCTAGAACTCTTATGGAACCTGCCATATGTATCTTTACCCACTGAGATTTTAATGTGTATATTTCCATTGTAATAAACCATAACTGAGTTTAACAACTTCATTGAGCCCTATGAGTTCTTCTAACAAATTATTAATTCTGAATATAATCTTGGGGACCTGTCAAACTGCAGGTACTTTGCTGAAAATTAATTGACCATGTATGTGATTAATTTGTCTACTTCTAGCTCACAATCTTAATCACTGTTGGTTTATGTTTGACTTTAATAAAATTAACTCTTAACCTTATATTTTTGCTTTTAGATTTTTTGTTTTGGCTATCTGAATTATTTATTTTCTAATTTCTGTATACATTATAGAATCAGTCTTTCATTTTCTATTAAAAATCCTGCTGATAATTTGAATAAGATGGTGTAAAATCTAAGACTAATTTGGAGACAACTGATACCTTAAAAATGATGAACTTTCTAATTCATGAACATGGGTATCTGTCATTTACTTCGTCTTCTTTACGTTTTTTATCACTATATTCTCACCTCTTGACATTTTCTAAATATCTATCCTTCCATAGCATCTGTTCCCCAGCACAAAAGCGGCCACGCCTGCTTTAGAAGTGTAGGGATACCATGTCTCTCTTCTGAGGATGAAAGGGGGCTCAGTCCTCAGGCTAGGGAAGGATCAGAACGACTGAGCAGACAAGCTAGACCTCTGTCCAAACCTGAAATAATTTCTCAGTATCACAGCTACGCCAACTCTCTGGGAATCATTAACTATTAAATTTTAGTAAGAGGAAAAATAAATGAAGAGAGATAGGGAAAAGAAAGAAGAAAGAAGTTCAATAATAAAATGTTTTCTATGTTGAAAAGTTAAAGTGTTAGTCCCCGAGTCATGTCAGACTCTTTGCAACACCACAGATTGCAGCCTGCCAAGCTCCTCTGTCCATGGAATTTCCCAGGCAGGAATACTGGAGTGGGTAGCCATTCCTTTCCCTAGGGGTTCTTCCCGATTCAGGGATCATCCTGGTTCTCCTGCATTGCAGGCAGATTCTTTATCGCCTGAGTTACCAGGAAAACCCTTTCTATATTAGATTACTATAATCTTGTGGAGAACAAAGACTGTGTATTTTATTAGTCTGTGCTCCATACAGTCCCTCTCCCCTCCCCAACACACATTATAAACACTTCATGGTGATTAAATAAAATCTGAAGTAAAATCCCTATTTTAGTTGTGACTTTTGTTTGTGTCCTCTATTTGTCATATACCGGGTTTTTTTTTTAATATTCAATATTTAAAAGATAAAATGCTATATTCATAGCTTTGATTCATGTAACATTTTAATATGAGTTGGAACAACTTGTAATTTCAAATCCATATAGATTAAAAATAGAGGAAGCAGCTTTTTTACTTTTTTAAACAGTATATGGCTTTCCAGATTTTACTTAAGTGCTGAAAAAGAGCAAGAATTAACTGTTAAAAACACATCTACCTGAAAAAAAAAACCAGTTTATATTGACAGCACTTACAAAAAATTTAAGGGTTCATCACATATTTTCAACTGATTTTTAAATCAAAACTGGCCAGGGCTGAAGTGCTGCATGAGACAACCTAAATGATATGCTTGAATTAAGTAAGTTTTTAACACATAGATTTACCCTCTGAAAACTTACACTTTGCCCATTCAGTGATTTAAAAAAAAAAAAAAAACTGAGGTGTATTTCAAAAATGTTTTATATTGTCAACTTTTTAAATCTTCATAACACATTTTTTTCCCTTTGCTGCAGCAAACGTTATTTTTTCATCTTTATAATGTCAGGTTATTTTTAACAGATAAAGGCAATTCTGCTAATTATAAGGAGAAGGTAATGGCAATCCACTCTAGTACTCTTGCCTGGAAAATCCCATGGGCAGAGGAGCCTGGTAGGCTGCAGTCCACGGGGTCGTTAAGAGTTGGACATGACTGACTTCACTTTCATGTATTGGAGAAGGAAATGGCAACCCACTCCAGTGTTCTTTCCTGGAGAATCCCAGGGACAGGGGAGCCTGGTGGGCTGCCGTCTATGGGGTCGCACAGAGTCAGACACGACTGAAGCGACTTAGCAGCAGTAGCAGCTAACTATAAATTATTAGTCTCCTGACATCTTCAGATTCTGTTCATAATGTATGAAATCTCATTAATTTAAGGCTGGTTAAAAAAACAAACAAAATAAACACCCTCCAAGTCTATATGAAAGTGAAAGTGAAGTCGCTCAGTCGTGTCTGACTTTTTGACCCCATGGACTGTAGCCCACCAAGCTCCTCCATCCATGGGATTCTCCAGGCAAGAATACTGGAGTGGGTTGCCATTGCCTTCTCCTTATAGTTAGCAGAACTGCCTTTATCTGTTAAAAATAACCTGACATTATAAAGATGAAGTCCACATATAAAGATGAAGTATACATAGTAAATGTCAAATAAATATCAAATGTATGGTCTTTGTGTGCTCTTAGCTTGTACATTTGTTAAAAGATTAATAAATGTATAAAAAATATCAAATACACTAGGAAGAAAATAATCTAGTAGAAATTATTCTCATTACTCCTTTAACTGCCTATTCTTTTGAATAACAGAACATGGAGGGACAGATCATAGGATATGGCTTTATATGTTTGCTGTTTTTATACGCTTCTGGTAATGTAAGTAAAATAGTCGATAGGATCTTTGTGTTACAAGGTGATGTTCAGTGGGAAGCATCTTCACAAAAGGGACACTAAAAACAGGTAGAAAATATTATTTGGCCTGTTGAAATCCACCACACAAAACTGATATAATTGGCACATTTATCTGCATATATTGGCACATTTATGCAGCTATGGAGGTTATGCGTAGGTCCAATACCATGGGTTTCTACTTATGAAGGTAATTTTAGCTCTTGTTACTACTGCCAGCAACAGAACTTAACCGAAGTTCCTAATACAGTGTGATCTTTGAAAAAATCAACTGCACACTTGATGCTAAATTCACTTCATCTGACCTGTTCTTACTCTTAAAGAGGCTATTATTCATTCTGACAGAGATAGGCACACGATCTAAATATATGTTTGATATCAACCAGAACGATCATCTAAGGGCTTAGGGGATGTCTGATCCATCAATATGAGATCACATATCACATTATATGAAACCACAGGAACCACAAAAAATAGCAAAGAATACACAAAAGTAGGTAGATGATCATGGTATTTACTGCTCATATCATATATTCCAGAACCTAGAGTATGCCAATGTTAAAAACTTCTCTGAATGCCTTTTGGAGGCAAAGCTAAAGAATTAGGTTAGTGTCAATACTTGGCTAGGGTGCTTTGCTATCCTTAAGGATTCAGTGAACAACTTAAATCAACTTGAATTTTATGCAGTGCTGTATTGCCAGTAAATAGAATATACAGTATAGGAACCAAGGGTGGACGCAGGACTGGCCCACATACCCTTAACCTCACTGACTTATTGGGGATTTTTGTTCTTTCTGTTTCCACAACTCTGGGTTCTATAGATTTCAAGGTTCTATTTCCCAAACAGGAAATACATTTTTTTCCAGGGGAAAAATAAGAGACCCACTGAGTCAAAAGCTATGGCTGTGGCTTCAACACTCTAGGGTTCTTAAGCCAGTGATCCAGCAGGTAAGGAGAGGAATTGTTCTCTCGGCAAGGAGGTATGGACACCGTTATGCACTGCAGGCTGGGAAGAATATGTACCGGTGCCCAGTTGATTCATTTGGATGCGTTTTGGTATGCCCTAGCTCACTTTTTATGGTAAATGACAAGAGAAGCAAGTATGGCTTAACAAAAAAGAGTCATGTTGATAAGGAGTTTGGGTCTCTAATACATGACTCGGTGACACATAAGCCACAAAACCACCAGAGGTGATAGACTAGCCGAGTATACAGTGGAGGAACATGACTTCACTGTCCTTTGTATGTCCAATCCGGCTGCAGTGAAAGGGCAGGCAGTCTCTCTAACCTTGTATCTTCTGTTTCTCCCAGGAAAGCAGGCTCACTGGACTCTTGGAGGAGCTGTTTTCACTATGTAAAAAAGTAGATTTTAACGACTCAAAAGTTTACAGGGTTAGATACTAATATCTCCTTCTCATATTTCCTTTCAGAAATGGACAGCTTTAATCTTGGCTGCTGGAAATGTAGCTGAACAAGCTTCAGTTCTGAGTCCACTTGAAGAATCACCTCAAAGGAAGAGAGCTGTTCTGTTCAAGAACATATCCCTTGCTGGGAAGAATGCATTCAGTGACTACTGGATGTGGGAATATTGAGTTCTGGGCCCTTTGCTTCAACTCAGGATATCTCTGAAGGCTTGTCTCAGCTTCAGAGTTCTCTATAAAATAAACTGAGTTCTCCAGTGAAACAGCATTGTGGCCAACTTCTCTGTCCAATTCTGCCCCCACTTTCCTTCTACAAGCAATGATCCCAAGGGTGTTCCCTAAAAACTAACTGTTCACTAATATGCATATCAAAATCTATTTCTGAAGATGTCCAAAATAAAACATGACTCATAGATGCAAAGATGCTAGTTTAAGATAAACTAATCAAACTGATAAAATGTTGTTCAGTTGTTTATGTGAGTATATAACAAAATATATAATAAGTAAAACTTTTAAAATATGCTTTCTGATTCATATGTGTGCTATTTGAATTATAATCTAAAGGCTTGATTAAACCAAGATTCTAAATCAAATAGACTCTGAAAGACACTCTGTTGTAACTCTATAGGCTATACATAGGTTCAAAGAAAGTATATTTTAAGACTACCTGATTTCTTCACTCATCTAATGATATAAGCACTTAAATGAAAATCTAATTTAATAATGTATCAAATAGTTTATAGCACTGAGGTTTATAATAATATTTTTATTGAAAACCTGATGGACTTTAATAATAAAAGATAAATAATGAAGATATAACTTCACAAAATGTGATACTGTAAATTAACAGCATTGGAAAAACCCTGTTGACCTAGCTTTGTTACAACCACCCCATTGACACTAAGACTAATTAAAATAAAACTTAAATTGCTTTATTCTAGTTGAAGCAAGATCCCTGTAAACACTTAGAAAGTAGCAGCCTTTCAAGAGTTTATAAAACTGCATAATATATTCTATTGGTAAAAATAGACATAAACATCTGCAGTCAAATAAGTTTTGAAATAAGGAAATACTAAACCACATCTTGAAAATCATATTAAGGAAGAAACCAATGAAATATTCTTAACTGTTACCAGAGATCTGGACAATTTAATTGGCATTAATTCAGTCATTTGGATCATCCATTTATACGTCTATAAACCATAACATATGTATTGGGAAATACTGGTTCAAAGATACACTCCTTTTATTCCTACTAAATTACTGTTCGTGAGCTTCTGCTATGTATAAGGAAGACTGGCTACAAAAGGAAAGAGAGACGTAACTTTTCACCCATCTAGAACTTGATTCAAGGGGAGAAAGCAAAGATAAACAATCAAGTAAAATACATGCAAAAGACGTTCAGTTCAGTTGTTCAGTTGTGTTCGACTCTTTAGCCATGTCTGACTCTTTGCAATAGATATTAAATACTTTTTTAAAAAGTAACAACAAATGTATTAACATATATGCAATAAAATAGGGTAAACTAATAGACATTTACTAAATCATGATTCCAAACTTCATATATTTACTTAGTGTAATTGCATTTCTTTTTTTTTTCCTAGTGCAATGGGTTGGGGACCTGTAGCTTCTATTAGTCTGAGGTGCAGAGTCTACTCTGAGTCCAGCTTTTATTCCTTTTTTTAATCTTTTATTTTTTATCTCAGATTTATTTATTTACTTTACAATATTGTATTGGTTTTGCCATACATTGACATGAATCCGCCATGGGTGTACATATGTTCCCCATCCTGAACCCCCTTCCCACCTCCTTCCCCATCCCAACCCTCTGGTTCATTCCAGTGCACCAACCCCGAGCACCCTGTATCATGCATCAAACCTGGACTAGCGATTCGTTTCACATATGATAATTTACACGTTTCAATGCCATTCTCCCATATCATTCCGTCCTCGCATTCTCCAACCTTTCAGAATTTTTAGTCATTTAATTTTATTTAGAGTGACAGTACCTAAGAGATTTTTGAGGTGTTTTACTTCTTGTGAGCATGAATATCAGTTTAGCTACATGAAAAGATGACAGGAAAAAATCTCAGAAGGATGTACAACATCCATGATCAGCTTCATGAGTACAGAAGTCTTTTTTTTTTTTTTTTTCCTCTCAGAAGCTCAATCTATGGTGATGCTTTTTGGCTTTGGTTTTGGCCTGGGTAAAATATGAATTTTAATTCTCAGTCATTTGTCCTCCTGTTGCAACATATATTTGGCATATCTTCAGAACTGACTGTTGGCTAAATTCCATCTTTTAGAAACTGCTATGTTTGTGCCTTCTCAATAATGAGAACACTGTAATTCATGCATTCTTTTATACAGGTTGTAAAAAGCTCAATCAGATTAAAAGCCTGATTCCAAAAATAACATTAACTCCTCTGAATAAAAATTTATATTATCAATTTTTCACTTGTATTATTGCCTAATTTCTTTTATTTTTTTAAATTATGAGGTATTTCAATTATCACTAAGCACATGCATATAATATTTTAATGATGCTTTCTGTCAGCCAAATGTAAATGTTTTTATCTCAGAAAGTAGGAAGCAAAATTTGCAGATCAGTGATTACCAACAGTAATCTCCACAATGTGTAAGACTTTCCACAAGCGTATCTGTAAGCAGCTTTTGGCAGGAAAGAGCTCTCTGCACAAGACCCCCCTTCATCTTGTCATAAACTTAACGTGACACTGTGCCCTACTCATCTCTAGCCCTAGCTCATATTTCAGATCTTTCAATCACACAATACCCTGCCTAAGATGTTGGTCCTTTCCATAGATCAAAAAAGTAAAAACAAAGAATAAGTAATTAACAGATGACCAGATCTCTTCTCTAGACTCCCCTTCAGTAATCTCATAAACTGAGTGAACAAGGTACATTTAAAGAAAAATCTCATTAAGTTGACAGGCCTGTATGTAGTAGGGGATGACAACAGCCAAATTCTTCCTAAAGGAGATTTTAGACTAAGCAAAATTAAAGACAGTGCTTGGCCAAGGCAACTTAAATGATTCAACTATTAATAATTTTGTTCACTGAATTTTAATTATTCCATTAGTAGGCTTTATCAACCAAGGGGACTGGACAGTTGTTTCATTTGAAGATTCATAAGTTTAGCCATTGGGATCTGAGAATCCATGGTTTTGATAGTTTTCTGCTTAGATTTCTGGGCAAGAGCCCCAAAAATCTGTTCAGCTAGAGTAGTCAATTCATGGGATCTCAGAGTAATCCATGTTAAAGAATATTGTACTTAAGTCATTCTGTAATCCTGCCATAGGGATATAATTAAATACACTAGCAGTTTTATTTTTCAGGCCCTTAATTTTTTTTTTTTTTCAAAATGGCCTTAATAGTTATGGATATTTTCATCAGGCCATCATCTGGATGCATTGTTGAATAACATATCAGTCAATACATTTAGGAAATAGAATGGGAATTTGTGGAGATCTTTAGCCAAATTTTGTGCATCTGTTTGCCTGCTTATGCCTACTCTAAAAAAGTTATCAGGAGGACCTTTTCAATCAACAGCTTCCATTCATTCTCTAGCCATAACCTCTTCTATAAGCAGATGTATTAATTGACATAGGAATGTCAAATGCGCCCTGAGTGGGTCAGCAATTTTGAATAATTGTGGGTGACTTCAGTCCAATGCAACAGGCATTTAAGAGGAAAGTATGTATGTTGGAAACAAAATGAGCTGGAGAACTCGACAGCAGCTGCCCAGTGGCAGAGCCTTGAAAAACAGACACGGCATAACTGAGTCTTCACCAAGATGAAGGAGTCCCTTCCCAGAAAAAGCTGACAACAGAGGATATCCAAATACAGGCTTGGAACCTCACCCGAAATAGGAGGTTCTGAACCGAGAGCACTTACCTCGTAATCCAAGACTGATGAGGAGACGACAGAGTACAAAGGACTCCTGTAGGTGCTTTACTTGCATTAGAGACAGAGATGAGTCCCTTCGGTTTCCACTTCTGATGCCACATAATGTTGAACAAAAATCAACAGGAGGCTGGAGAGGACAAAGAGATTTATTTGAGGTCTTAGGAACTGCAATCCAGGGAACATAGATCTAGGTAAAACTGAAAGAGTGTTTCAGGAAAAAGAGTCAGGGGCTTATAAAGGCCAAAGCTTCGAGGTTGTTAAATTTGTCTTGCAAGAAATATGACTGGCTCTGAAGCAGAAAAGAAACATGTATTCTTAAGAGATATCCTGCTGTGAGTTATGCAGAATAAGAGCCCAATAACAAAAGCATAAAATATTAAGAAGACGTGGCAAGAATACACAGAAGAACTGTACAAAAAAGATCTTCATGACCCAGATAGACAATGGTGTGATCACTCACCTAGAGCCAGATATCCTGGAATGTGAAGTCAAGTGTACCTTAGGAAGCATCACTACGAACAAAGCTAGTGGAGGTGATGGAATTCCAGTTGAGCTATTTCAAATCCTGGAAGTTGATGTTGTGAAAGTGCTGCACTCAATATGCCAGCCAATTTGGAAAACTCAGCAGTGGCCACAGGACTGGAAAAGGTCAGTTTTCATTCCAATCCCAAAGAAAGACATTTAATTCGAATGCCAAAGAATGCTCAAAGTACTACACAATTGCACTCATCTCACATGCTAGCAAAGTAATGCTCAAAATTCTCCAAGCCAGGCTTCAGCAATACGTGAACCGTGAATTTCCAGATGTTCAAGCTGGTTTTAGAAAAGGCAGAGGAACCAGAGATCAAATTGACAACATCCTCTGGATCATGGAAAAAGCAACAGAGTTCCAGAAAAATCTATTTCTGCTTTATTGACTATGCCAAAGCCTTCAACAGAGTGGACCACAATAAACTGTGGAAAATTCTGCAAGAGATGGGAATACCAGACCACCTGACCTGCCTCTTGAGAAACCTGCATGCAGGTCAGGAAGCAGCAGTTAGAACTGGACATGGAACAGCAGACTGGTTCCAAAGGAAAAGGAGTACGTCAAGGCTGTATGTTGTCACCCTGCTAATTTAACTTATATGCAGAGTACATCATGAGAAATGCTGAGCCGGAGGAAGCACAGCTGGAATCAAGATTGCTGGGAGAAATATCAATAACATCAGGTATGCAGATGACACCACCCTTATGGCAGAAAGTGAAGAAGAACTAAAGAGACTCTTGATGAAAGTGAAAGAGGAGAGTGAAAAAGTTGGCTTAAAGCTCAACATTCAGAAAACAAAGATCATGGCATCCAGTCCCATCACTTCATTGTGAATTAGATGGGGAAACAGTGGAAACAGTGGCTGACTTTATTTTTCTGGGCTTACTGCAGATAGTGATTGCAGTCATGAAATTAAAAGACGCTTACTCTTTGGGAGGAAAGTTATGACCAATCTATACAGCATATTAAAAAGCAGAGACATTACTTTGTCCACAAATTTCCATCCAGTCAAGGTTACGGTTTTTCCAGTGGTCATGTATAGATGTGAGAGTTGTACTATAAAGAAAGCTGAGTGCTGAAGAATTGATGCTTTTGAACTGTGGTGTTGGAGAAGACTCTTGAGAGTCCCTTTGACTGCAAGGAGATCCAACCAGTCCATCCTAAAGGAGATCAGTCCTGGGTGTTCATTGGTAGGACTGCTTTTGAAGCTGCAACTCTAATACTTTGGCCCCCTGATGGGAAGAGCTGACTCATTGGAAAAGATCCTGATGCTGGGAAAGATTGAGGGCAGGAGGAGAAGGGGATAACAGAGGATGAGATGGTTGAATGGCATCACCGACTCAATGGACACGGGTTTGGGTGGACTCTGGGAGTTGGTGATGGACAGGGAGGCCTGGTGTGCTGCGATTCCTGGGGTCGCAAAGGATCGGACATGACTGAGCGACTGAAATGAACTGAACTGAAGGATTTTAAGTTTCTTGACATTGTGCAGGTGTTCTGGATGCCTGTACTAAGACAGTAAGTGGTCAAAGTTTAGATTCCACTGGGGCTGAGATGAGTACAAGCGATACACTTTCAGTGGCTTCCCTGCTCCATTTCTGAGAGTTCTCTTAGCAGTTCCAAATCCATGTTGATTTAGCTTTCATGTAACTTGTACTCAGCTTTTAAAATGTTTCCTATCTCTGCCATTTCTTAAAAGTAATCAGCCTGAAATAATCTATTTGCTACAGAGACATATTTTAGGGTAACAGATTCTGTTTCCTTTCAAGATTAAATATGGAAATCACTTCAAAAAATATTTTTATGTTTATCTTAATTTTATGTATATAAATATATGTATACACACACATATATATTTAAATTTCAACTAAATACATAGCTATAAAAAAGAAACAGACACTTTATACTTTTGATCTGGTTGACCTTTTTTATCCATATTTCCTGTAGGATGTATTTTTCTCTTAAAAGCAATAATAGTACAATGATCATTCATCAATTTATATGTACTAGTGTTGGAGGAAACTGAAAAATAAAAATATTTCTCTGTCATACATTGAAAGTCTCATAGATCAAACATCCTTAGAGGCAATAGTTCCATGGACAGTGCCAATTTATAGTTGACAGGTTCTATGCAAACTTACAACTTTAGATTTTGACTATCCTCTGGCAGACAACTGCTTATAATGACCAATTTTGAAGAAATAAACTTTTATGTAAAATAGTTTATAGGCTTGCTAATTAAAAGTTAAACACTTGGACTTAATGGGTATTTTCTTACACTTTCATGGGGACAAAATTTGCCATCCCAAAATGTGTCTCTTTGGCTTGAGGATTATTTTAGGCTGATTGATTTGAAGAGACAAAAGGCTTAGAAAGATCTTTCATCTTCTTCTCTTAACTGCCTAAAATAATTTAGATAAAAGGTCTGTTCCAAGAACTATCACCACAGATAACTAGAGTACAATATGAACTATGTGCGGTAGACTAGGGGAAATTGAGTAAAGCCTCAATGTTTTATTATTGAGGATCCTCCGTGTTTTATTATTTTTGCATGGCCCGGTAAACACTCGTTTACCAAACATATGCTCTTTTTCACCTTCCTACAAATTTCCTTTCTTCCCTTTTAATTCCCAAATCCTTATCCATTTCTCCTTCTCTCAGATGGCATATAAACTTCAATTGCCCAACTTGTCTTTGGGCCCTATATTCTCAGGACACCCCCACAGGTACATAATTAAATTTTACTTTCTCCTGTTAATCTGTTTCATGTCAATTTGAGTTTTACAACTCCAAGAACTCAGAAGGATAGAGGACAGTTTTCTTTCCTCTCCCACATACTCAATTCTTCCCCAGAACATCCTTCCATTTGTTATCATATAACTATCTTTTCTATGATTATTAGAATAAAAAATGAAAATGTATTGTAAGTAAGATTAGGATTAGTATTAATTCAAATAGTTTTAAAAAACAGTTTTGTTTCTTTGGAGTCTTTAGATAGGGTAGAAGACTCTGAAAAGTTAGAGGAGTGTTTCTCTTCTTTTTGCATGCATCCTTTTTACAGACACTTTCTCTTTCCTGATTGAAGTAACATACTAGATGAGGAAGACAAAAAAAAAATTTTTTTGGATTGTAGTTTTGTTCTTTCCTACTATATAGAGAAAAGGTGGTATCTGTAAGACACAGTGTGCACATGCCCAAGATTCTCTACAAGATCCATTCCCCACTTAAATAGATCACATGTGCAGGACAATTAAGAGAATATTCAAAGCAATTCTATCCAAGTTCATAGGAGCCAGATAAAAACTTTAAGAAAATACAGCTGAGCAAAATCAAACACATTTAGCAACTATCATAAGTTAAAAGTCAGTGCACCTATTGGTACTTTCAGCATTGGTAATTGTATACACAAGTATCTACTCTGTACCAATGAGTATCTGCTTGCGGGTGAAAATATCCTGGTTAATGGAAAGGAAATTGTGGAGAAATAACATCTGCCCTGAAGTTTTAGCTTGTTAATTAACACAGAGTAAGCCTTTTAAAACTTTCTACCGAAATATAGCTTCTATGCCCCAGAAAGTCCCCTACATTAAAATCTAAGTAAAAATAGCCAACCACATGTATTATTGAATACCTATTGTGTATATCTGAGTGTGTATATACATACATACTGCTGCTGCTAAGTCACTTCAGTCGTGTCCAACTCTGTGTGACCCCATAGACGGCAGCCCACCAGGCTCCCCGATCCCTGGGATCCTCCAGACAAGAACACTGGAGTGGGTTACTATTTCCTTCTCCAATGCATGAAAGAGAAAAGTGAAAGTGAAGTCGCTCAGTCTGTCCGACTGTTAGCGACCCCATGGACTGCAGCCCACCAGGCTACTCTGTCCATTGGATTTTCCAGGCAAGAGTACTGGGGTGGGGTGCCATTGCCTTCCCCGATACATACATACATACATAGACATACACATACATAAGACTCTTTTAGGGACAATATCATGATATAAGTCTTAAGAAAGTAACATTAGAAAGCTGGTCTTAAGAAAGTAACATTGTTAAAAATATAGAGATCAATTTGTAATTAAAAGTAAATAGTTAAACAGAGGTTTTTGGTAAAAGATCTCCAGTGTAAAGGAGGGGATTTAAAGTTAGACAATTTATGTTTCAGTGACAATAAATTTGGCAATAACAATGTAAACTCGGACACAGTCCTTAACCTCCCTGATTATCAGTTTTCTCATCTATATGAAATAACCAGTGCTACCATGTCCATAAAAGTCTACTAGGCAGGACAATATGTGAGTGAAGTGCTTTGGAATGCATGAGAGACACAAATACTGCCTGATATACCAATATGGATTTTTACTCCATCTCTGGCTAGGAAGACAAGCCATTGTAGAGATGAGGACTGAGATCTTTGCCAAGGTGAGTGGTGAGCTCAGCCATATTGTTGTCTGTCTTCACTTTGCCCAACTACTCACTACTGTGAAAACTACATGAAATCAGTAACCTTTGTTGTATTAACTGATGAGAACCAATAGTTTGACACATAGTACCTGACCAAAATTATTTCTTATACGAATGGATGGGAACGTTAGTTAGAGATGAGGACTGAGATCTTTGCCAAGGTGAGTGGTGAGCTCAGCCATATTGTTGTCTGTCTTCACTTTGCCCAACTACTCACTACTGTGAAAACTACATGAAATCAGTAACCTTTGTTGTATTAACCGATGAGAACCAATAGTTTGACACATAGTACCTGACCAAAATTATTTCTTATACAAATGGATGTTTAAGAATGTTAGCATGCTCAAGAGGGTTCCTAGTTACCAGAGTAGGCAGATATAAGAAGTAAATACAAAATTATAGAGATCTATTTTAAAACTATAATATGCTTGTAGGTTTTATTTGTTTTATAGAGTGATTAGATGCTATGTATAAACCCAGGCCCAACATGACTGTCTACTCAGGAGTCTGCCAAGAAAAATAACTGAAGCTACTGCTGACATAAGATAAATCTTAAGAGACCGAGTAATAAGAGAGAGTTCTCAGAGCAAGTTCTTGAGAAAGTATTGTAACTGTTCTGAGCCTGTTTACTGGTCAAGGCCTGAGAAAGCATCCCAGTTATTCTCTATGCAGCCAGACTCAACAGGGATTATTGGATAAACTAAAAACAATAAAGGGTGAAAAGTAATGAGATGACTGAAATGGTTATATGCCATTGCTCTAGTATAATTTCTAGAGTAAAAACTGCAAAAAGTCATAATTCAGAAAAGGCCTAGCATTTTGGTTAGTTGGTTCTCATTGAAGTAAAAGAAAGTAGAGTAGTAATTAACAAAGGCTTCAGTTCAGTTCAGTTCAGTCACTCAGTCATGCTGGACTCTTTGCGACTCCAGGAACCACAGCATGTCAGGCCTCCCTGTCAATCACCAACTTCCGGAGTTCACCCAAACCCATGTCCACTGAGTCAGTGATGCCATCCAACCATCTCATCCTCTGTGTCCCCTTCTCCTGTTGCCCTCAGTCTTTCCCAGCATCAGGGTCTTTTCCAATGAGTCAGCTCTTTGCATCAGGTGGCCTAAGTATTAGAGTTTCAGCTTCAACATCAGTCCTTCCAATGAATACCCAGGACTGATCTCCTTTAGGATGGACTGGTTGGATCTCCTTGCAGTCCAAGGGACTCTCAAGAGTCTTCTCCAACACCACAGTTCAAAAGCATCAATTATTCAGGGCTCAGCTTTCTTTATAGTCCAACTCTCACATTCATACATGACTACTGGAAAAACCATAGCCTTGACTAGACAGACCTTTGTTGACAAAGTAATGTCTCTGCTTTTTAATATGCTATCTAGGTTGGTCATAACTTTCCTCCCAAGGAGTAAGTATCTTTTAATTTCATGGCTGCAATCACCATTGCAGTGATTTTGGAGCCCAAAAAAATAAACTCAGCCACTGTTTCCACTGTTTCCCCATCTATTTGCCATGAAGTGATGGGACTGGATGCCATGATCGTAGTTTTTTGAATGTTGAGCTTTAAGCCAACTTTTTCACTCTCTTCTTTGACTTTCAGCAAGAACCTCTTTAGTTCTTCTTCACTTTCTGCCATAAGGGTGGTGTCATCTGCACATCTGAGCTTATTGTTTGGATGAAGACAAAAGCTGTTTCCACTGTTTCCCCATCTATTTGCCATGAAGTGATGGGACTGGATGCCATGATCGTAGTTTTTTGAATGTTGAGCTTTAAGCCAACTTTTTCACTCTCTTCTTTGACTTTCAGCAAGAACCTCTTTAGTTCTTCTTCACTTTCTGCCATAAGGGTGGTGTCATCTGCACATCTGAGCTTATTGTTTGGATGAAGACAAAAGCCAGGGTATGTTTAATCATTTGTAGGAGACAGAGTTGGAGAAGGCAATGGCACCCCACTCCAGTACTCTTGCCTGGAAAAATCCCATGGATGGAGGAGCCTGGTAGGCTGCAGTCCATGGGGTCGTGAAGAGTCGGACATGACTAAGCGACTTCACTTTCCCTTTTCACTTTCATGCATTGGAGAAGGAAATAGTAACCCACTCCAGTGTTCTTGCCTGGAGAATCCCAGGGATGACGGAGCCTGGTGGGCTGCCATCTATGGGGTCATTCACACAGAGTCAGACATGGCTGAAGTGACTTAGCAGCAACACCAGCATCAGGAAACAGAGTTATCATACCAAAAGAGGAATCTGTTCTGATAGCTTTCCTTATATTATTCCCTTTCTGTTGCTTACAGGATGTGGAAAAATCTGCAAGCAAGTTCTGGGCTAAATCGCAGACAAAGATTTGGGAACTGAATGAGGGCTGAGGAAATCACTTGATGGAGGTTAGAACAAGATGGCAGAGGAGTAGGTGGGCGTGGAATACATCTCTCTCCATAATACATCAGGAATACACTTTCAGACACAGAGGTGCACACAGAATGCCAGCTGAGAGTGGACAGGAGTACCTGACAAGTGGAAAATAATATACAGAACCACACAAAACTTGGTAGGATGAAGGAACCAGGGGGATAAACAGGAGTGTTAAGTAGGACTGGACCTGCCCTCAGTGGTGGGGGAACTGAAGCAGGGGTCCAGTTCCCACATAGGAGCAACTGTCTGAGTCAGAGGAGAAACATTTAAGGCTGACAGTGAAACAGCTGACCTGTGGCAGCCTAAATGCAATGAGAATCAGACAGTCCTTGAGGCAGCCATACATACCCCGGACAGGGATGCAGGTTCCCTAGAAGGCGCAGGGGCTTGGGACCTGGAGTTTAGGGATTGTGGAGCAATTCCAGGGTGAGGGCTGCTGTTGACTGTGGAGAGACAGGGGGATGTGGAGAGAGAGGATGTGATGGAGAAGATTGTGGGGGGAAATGCCTATGGAGGAAAGCCAGACAGCCATGGAAGCAAGGTGATACTGCTGAGTCACATGTAGGGGGTCACCATATCCTCTCTCATCTGACATGCCAGCATCTGCAGCTGAACAACAGAGAGGCTGGCCCATCAAATACCTGACACACTGAACTACAGAGCAGGACCCCACCCAGGGTGCCCTTTGAAGTGACTGATGCCCTGAACTACAGCGTAGAACCGTAGCCAAAGAATGAAAAGAAATGAAGATAATCTCAGAGACCTCTGGGACAACAGCAAACACACCAACATTCGAATTATAGAGGTCCCAGAAGAAGAGGAGAAAAAGAAAGGGTTTGAGAAAATTTTTGAAGAGATTATAGTTGAAATTTTCTTTCAGCAGAAGCTCTGCAGGCCTATATTGACAGGATATATTTAAGGTACTGAAAGAAAAAAATGTACAAGCAAAATTATTGTACTCAGCAAGAATCTCATTCAAAATTGATGGAGAAATAAAAAGCTTTTCAGACAAGCAAAAGTTAAGACAATTCAGCTTTACAACACCAAACCAGCTTTACAACAAATTTTAAAGAGATTTATATAGTCAAGAAATACAAGAGAAGAAAAAGATCTATAAAATCAACCCCGAACAATTAAGAACATGGCAATAGGAACATATATGTCAATAATTACTTTTAATGTAAATGGATTGAATGATCCAGCCAAAAGACACAGACCTGCTGAATGGATGCAAAAACAAGACCCATATATATGCTGTCTACAAGAAATCCACTTCTGACCTAAAGACACATATAGACTGAAAGTGAGAGGATGGGAAAATACATTCCAAGCAAATGAGAAGCAAAAGAAAGCTGGAGTAGTAATCCTCATATCCGACAAAATAGACCTTAAAATAAAGAAGATTACAAGAGATAAGGAAGGACACTACATAATGATCAAGGGATCAATCCAAGAGGAAGACATAACAATTGTAAATATCTATGCATCCAGCATAGGAGCACTTCAATACATAGGACAAACACTAACAGACATAAAAGGAGAAATTGACAGTAACATAATAATAGTAGGAGACTTTAACAACCCACTCACAACAATGGACAGATCATCAAAACAGAAAATAAGGAAACATAAGTCTTAAATGATACATTAAATGAGATGGATCTCATTGATATCCTCAGGACACTGAATCAAATTTCAGAATACACCTTCTTCGGTTAAAGCGTCTGCCACCAATGCGGGAGACCCAGGTTCAATCCCTGGGTCGGGAAGATCCCCTGGAGAAGGAAATGGTAATCCACTCCAGTGGATTCTGGAGTGGATTCTCTAGGCAAGAATACCATGGACGGAGAAGCCTAGTAGGTTACAGTCCACGGGATTGCAAAGAGTCGGACACAACTGAGCGACTTCACCTTCACCTTCTTCACACCTTCTTCTCAAGTGCACATGGAACATTCTACAAGACAGACTACATCTTAGGTCACAAATCAAACCTCAGTAAATTTGAAATCATATCAAGCATCTTTTCTGACCACAGTGCTATAAGACTAGATATCAATTACAAGAAAAAGAAAACTGTAAGAAACACAAACACATGGAGATTAAATAACATGTTTCTAAACAGGCAACCGGTTACTAAAGAAACCAAAGAGGAAATAAAAAATTTTTAGAAACAAATGTCAATGAAAACATGACAACTCAAAACTCTGACCACAGTGCTATAAGACTAGATATCAATTACAAGAAAAAGAAAACTGTAAGAAACACAAACACATGGAGATTAAATAACATGTTTCTAAACAGGCAACCGGTTACTAAAGAAACCAAAGGGGAAATAAAAAATTTTTAGAAACAAATGTCAATGAAAACATGACAACTCAAAACCTATAGGATCCAGCAAACGCAATTCTAAGAGGGAAGTTTATAGCAATATAATCCTACCTCAAGAAACAAGAAAAACACTGAATAGACAGCCTAACTTTACACCTAAAACAACTGCAAAAAGAAGAACAACCACAAAAAAAATTAGTAGAAGGAAAGAAATCATAAATATCTGAGCAGAAATAAATGAAAGAAACAATAGCAAAGATTAATAAACCTAAAAGCTGGTTCTTTCAGAAGATAAACAAAATTGACAAGCCTTTAACCAGAATCATTGAGAAAAAAAGACAAGAATAAAATCAACAAAATTAGAAATGAAAAGGAGAGGTTACAACAGACAATGCAGAAACACAAAGGATTATAAGACACTATTATGAACAACTATATGGCAATAAAATGGATAATCTGGAAGAAATGGACAGATTCTTTAAAAGTTAAATCTTTCAAGACTGAACCAGGAAGAAACAGAAGTTATGAACAACCCAATTACAAGCACTGAAATTGAAGCTGTGATCAAAAATCTCCCAAGAAACAAAAGCCCAGGACCAGGTGGCTTCACAGGAGAATTCTAGCAAACATTTAAAGAAGAGCTAATGTCTATCCTTCTAAAACTCTTTCAAAAAATTGCAGAGGAAGTACCACTTCCAAACTCATTCTCTGATCTGAGGCCACCATCATCCTGATACCAAAACCAGGCAAACGCAATACAAAAAAAGAAGACTACAGGCCAATATCACTGATGAACATAGATGCAAAAATCTTCAACAAAATTTTAGCAAACAGAATTCAGCAACACATCAAAAAGCTCATACACCATGATCAAGTTGGGTTTATTCTAGGAATGCAAGGATTCTTCAATATATGCAAATTAATGTGATATAACATATTGACAAATTGAAAGATAAAAATCATATGATAGTCTCAATAGATGCAGAAAAAGCCTCTGACAAAATTCAGCACCCATTTATGATTAAAACTCTTCAAAAAATGGCATAGAAGGAACCTACTTCAACATAGTAAAGGCCATATATGATAAGTTTACAGAAAACATTATTCTCAGTGGTGAAAAACTGAAAGCATTCCCCCTAAGCTCAGGAATAAGACAAGGGTGCCCACTTTCACCACTATTATTCAACATAGTTCTGGAAGTCCTAGCTATGGCAATCAGAGGAGAAAAAGAGATAAAAGAAATTCAGATTAGAAAAGAAGTACAGCTCTCACTGTTAGCAGATTTCATGATACTGTACAAAGAAAACCCTAAAGACAGTGTCATAAAATTACTAGAGCTAATCAGTGAATTTAGCAAGCACCCCACTCCAGTACTCTCACCTGGAAAATCCCATGGATGGAGGAGCTTGGTGGGCTGCAGTCCATGGGGTCGCAAAGAGTTGGACACGACTGAGCGACTTCACTTTCACTTTTCACTTTCATGCATTGGAGAAGGAAATATCAACCCACTCCAGTGTTCTTGCCTGGAGAATCCCAGGGACGGCAGAGCCTGGTGGGCTGCCCTCTATGGGGTCGCACAGAGTTGGACACGACTGAAGCGACTTAGCAGCAGCAGCAGCGGCAGCAGCAGGATACAAAATCAGTACAAAGAAATCACTTGCATTTCTATATACTAACAATGAAAAATCAGAAAGAGAAATTAAGGAATCAATATAAGAAAAGAATTATATATCTAGAAATAAACTCACCTAAGGAGGCAAAAGAACACAGAATATTATAAGACACTAATGAAATAATTAAAGACACATAGACAGATGCAGATATATTCTATGTTCCTGGGTAGGAAGAATCGATATTGTGAAAATACCTATACTATCTACGGATTCAATGTGATGCCTGTCAAATTACCAATGAGTTTTTTCACGGAAGTAGAACAAAAAAATTCACAGTTCATATGGAAACACAAAAGACCCCTAATAGACAAAGCGGTCTTGAAAAAGAAGACTGGAGCTGGAGGAATCAACCCTCCTGACTGCAGATTATATTACAAAGCTACAGTCATCAAGACACGATACTGGCACAAAAACAGAAATATAGACCAGTGGAACAAGGTAGATAGTCCAGAAATAACCCATGTACCTATGGGTACCTTATTTTTGACAAAGAAGGCATAAATATACAGTGGGGCAATGACAGCCTCTTCAATAAGCGTTCCTGGGAAAACTGGACAGCTACATGTAAAATAATGAAATTAGAACACTTCCTAACACCATACACAAAAATAAACTCAAAATGGATTAAAGACCTAAATGTAAGACCAGAAACTATAAAACTCTTAGGGGAAAACAGGGAGAACACTTGACGACATAAATCAAAGCAAGATCCTCTATGACCCACCTCCTAGAGTAATAGAAATAAAAACAAAAGTAAACAAGTGGGACCTGATTAAACTGAAAATCTTTTGCACAGCAAAGGAATGTATAAGCAACGTGAAAAGACGACTCTCATAATGAGAGGGGAAAAAAAATAGCAACTGAAACAACTGACAAAGGATTAATTTCCAAAACATATAAGCAGCTCATATAACTCCAGGCCAGAAAAACAAACCAAATCAAAAAGTGGGGAAAAGAGCTAAACAGACATTTCTCCAAGGAAGACATTCAGATGGCTAACAAACACATGAAAAGATGCTCAATATTGCTCATTATTCAGTTCTGTTCAGTTCAGTCGCTCAGTCGTGTCTGACTCTTTGCGATCCCATGAATCGCAGCACACCAGGCCTCCCTGTCCATCACCAACTCCCGGAGTTCACTCAGACTCACGTCCATCGAGTCAGTGATGCCATCCAGCCATCTCATCCTCTGTCGTCCCCTTCTCCTCCTGCCCCCAATCCCCCCAGCATCAGAGTCTTTTCCAATGAGTCAACCATGAGGTGGCCAAGGTACTGGAGTTTCAGCTTTAGCATCATTCCTTCCAAAGAAATCCCAGGGCTGATCTCCTTCAGAATGGATTGGTTGAATCTCCTTGCAGTCCAAGGGACTCACAAGAGTCTTCTCCAGCACCGCAGTTCAAAAGCATCAATTCTTCAGTGCTCAGCTTTCTTCACAGTCCAACTTTCACATCCATACATGACCACAGGAAAAACCACAGCCTTGACTAGACGGCCCTTAGTCTGCAAAGTAATGTTTCTGCTTTTGGATATACTATCCAGGTTGGTCATAACTTTTCTTCCAAGGAGTAAGCGTCTTCTAATTTCATGGCCACAATCACCATCTGCAGTGATTTTGGAGCCCCCCAAAATAAAGTCTGACATTGTTTCCACTGTTTAATGCAAATCAAAACTACAATGAGATATCACCTCACACTGGTCAGAATGGCCCTCATCAAAAAAGTCTACAAACAATAAATGCTGGAGAGGGTCTGGAGAAAAGGGAATGCTCTTGCACTGTTGTTGGGAATGTAAGTTGATACAGCCACAATGGAAGACATTATGGAGATTCCTTAAAAAACTAGGAATAAAATCACCATATGACCCAGCAATCCCACTCCTAGGCATATACTCTGAGGAAAACAAAATTGAAAAAGACACATGTATCTCATTATTCATTGCAGCACTATTTACGGTAGCTAGAACATGGAAGCAACCCAGATGTTCATTGACAGATGAATGGATAAAGAAGTTGTGGTACATATACACAATGACATATTACTCAGCCATAAAAAGGAACGCATTTGAGTCAGTTCTGATGAGGTGGATAAACCCGAACCTATTATACACAGTGAAGGGAGTCAGAAATTGAAAGATAAATATTGTACTTTAATACATATATGATGCCTACCTGGTGGCTCAGTTGGTTAAGCCTCTGTCTACAATGCAGGAGACCCGGGCTCGATCCCTGGGTTGGGAAGATCCCCTGGAGAAGGAAATGGCAATCCACTCCAGGACTATTGCCTGGAAAATCCCATAGACAGAGGAGCCTGGTAGGCTACAGTCCATGGGGTCGCAAAGAATCGGACATGACTGAGCGACTTCACTATCACTAATGCATATATACAGAATCTAGAAAAATGGTACTAAAGAACTTATTTGCAGGGCAACAGTGGAGAAAGAGACATAGAGAATAGACTTATGGACATGGTGAGAGGGGAGGAGAAGGTGTGATGTATGGAAAGAGTAACATGGAAATTTACATTACCATATATAAACTAGATAGCCAACGGGAATTTGCTGTATGCCTCAGGAAACTCAAACAGGGGCTCTGTATCAATCTAGAGGGGTGGGATGAGAGGCAGGTTCAAAAAGGAGGGGATATATGTATACCTATGGCTGATTCATGTTGAGGTTTGGTTAAAAAAATAACCAAATTCTGCAAAGCAATTATCCTTCAATAAAAAAATGAAAAGAAAAATATAGAGAGCTCAGATTGAGATTAGCACAAAAAGAAGAGAATAGAAAGAAAATGAAATTAATATTATAGCAAAATCTGCAATATTTTCAGTATCTTCCACTTGAATTTGTCATGAAGCCTTTATGGTCTGACACTAAAGTTTATTTTTAGATTATGATGTGAGATTTATATTATTAATATATAGTAAAATTATTAAAATATTCTTGAATAAATAATCTGAGAATTAAAAAAAAAAACATTTGACAAAGCAAGATAATGCTATACATTGTGGATCTATTGGAAATAACATTGACCAGGTACCACCAAGTCAGAAGTGTCAGCAGTAGTATAATTAGGCATGGCAGCATTAGCACCCAGGAATCCATTGAGGATTATTGATCAAAGAAGAAAATGATAAAAAACAATGTTTAACAAAGTTTAATTGATGACAGTATCTAGTGGATAGATGATGTAGGAAACAGAGCTTTAGACGAGTAAGGTGTAAAGGTAGAGAGTTTTGCTGTTCTACACGTCCCTAATTCAATCACAATGAAAGCAATGGTAAAAAAAAAAAGAAAGGCATAGTGAAAATAGACAGATTGAAGAAAATATCAATAGTTGTGATATGTGACTGAATACTCTTTTTGTCTAAATCAAAATACAGTAAATTTCCACTAAAGAGGAGGAAAATTAGGAGAGCTAATAACTTATGGGCTTATCATCCTCGAGGTAATAAACTTTATTTTTCTGAATTTATCATATCATTTAATAACCACATCAGGTCTAAGAGTTTCACCATTTTCCTGTGACAGATAAAAAGTCAGGCTCCGAGAGTTTGGACCATTAGGTCATTGTTTAATACAAAAAAAAAGAGAGAGAGAGAGCCAGGATTCAAGACTTTGTCTAATATTAAAGCCCATATTTTTCTCTAATACTTTGCTGTGAAAGGTACTTTACAAAGTACCTTTATCAAAGACTAATGTAAAGACCTTAGGGGAAATAATAGTCAAGTCTTGAAAAAAAAGTACTGTCAAGAAAGGAAAATTTGCATATTTAAAATTATTAATACATAAACTCATGTTTTTAAAAGTGGTAATTAGAATGTGCATACATATAAAATATACATATTAACAAATGGTTGGCTAGAATTAATAATTCACCTTACAGTGGTTGAGTCCTGGTGGCTAGACTAATAATAAAATTGACACAAGACAAATTAACAGGAGTATATAAACTTTAATTTGTGCATGCTGTGTCTCACAGAAATGGGACCTAAGAAGCAGCCAAGGCAAGCAGCTTTCACAGTTATTAGTCAAAGAAACAATACCTTTGAGAGAAGTGGACAGGAAAAAGAAATTTAGGTTTTGCATACATAATCATAAAGAATTTAAACAGAGTTTGGGCTGGAGATAATAACAAGGTTTTATATAGGCTTCTGGTTCAAATTTCCTATCTGTCAATAAAATGTCCTCCTGACAGGAAAAAGAAATTTAGGTTTTGCATACATAATCATAAAGAATTTAAACAGAGTTTGGGCTGGAGATAATAACAAGGTTTTATATAGGCTTCTGGTTCAAATTTCCTATCTGTCAATAAAATGTCCTCCTACCTCAGTCACACTCAGATATAATGTTTTACAAGCTATGTGAGTATCATTTAGCCCAGTCAAGTTGACACATAAAATTAACCATCACACGGGAGTTACATGAAAAGGTCAGAGAATGCATTAACCCACCCACATGAATACAATTCAAGACTCCTCTCCTAGGAGAGAGTTTAATGGAATTAGTGAATTTCAAAGTAGCTTGATAAATTGATATACTATTTAATTTTTTTGTGTTTCGGGAATAAGAGTCAGAAGAATATGTCATTTAAAGCTGGTGGGGGAAACAGTATTTTTAACTTTTCAGAACCACATTCTATGTCTTCTGATTCTTGCAAATATGACTAATGTTCAGTATTTATATTGCATATGTTGTATTGTCTCACATCATTTGTCTTTTATATCAAATAAATAATCTTACAAAGAATGCTCATCTTGAATATAGGTTTTACTTATTTTTTTTTAAACTGTCTCCCAAAGTGGGGAAAAAATGCAAGAAGGCAAAATGGTTATCTGAGGAGGCCTTACAAATAGCTGAAAAAGAAGACAAGTGAAATGCAAAGGAGAAAAGGAAAGATATACCCAACTGAATGCAGAGTTCCAAAAAATAGCAAGGAGAGATAAGAAACCTTTTTAAGTGAACAGTGCAAAAAAGTAGAGGAAAACAATAGAGTGGGAAAGAATAGAGATCTCTTCAAGAAAATTAGTGATACCAAGGGAAAATTTCACACATAGATGGGAACAATAAAGGACAGAAACAGCAAGTGCCCAACAGAAGCAAAAGAGATTAAGCACACATGGCAAGAATATACAGTTCAGTTCAGTTCAGTTGCTCAGTCATGTCTGACTCTTTGTGACCCCATGAATCGCAGCACGCCAGGCCTCCCTGTCCATCACCATCTTCTGGAGTTCACTCAGACTCACGTCCATTGAGTCAGTGATGCCATCCAGCCATCTCATCCTCGGTCGTCCCCTTCTCCTCCTGCCCCCAATCCCTCCCAGCATCAGAGTCTTTTCCAATGAGTCAACTCTTCGCATGAGGTGGCCAAAGTACTGGAATTTCAGCTTTAGCATTAGTCCTTCCAAAGAAATCCCAGGGTTGATCTCCTTCAGAATGGACTGGTTGGAGCTCCATGCAGACCCAGGGTCTCTCAAGAGTCTACTCCAACA
>SJYX01012652.1:0-30622 GCA_006410675.1 Oreotragus oreotragus | reverse complement strand
AAATAAAAAAAAACAGTATTGTTACTTTAAGGTATCTTGAAATCTCTTCTATCTATTTCACTGCAACTAAGACTCAAATTATTTTTTTCTTATTCTTGAGCATGCAGCCATATTCCATCTACAATCCCCTTAGTAGCAGAGTGTGGCCATGTGACTGAGCTGTAGCCAACAGTTATGAGGAAACTGATCAATTCACTTTCAGCTCTGGCTGGCCAAAACCCCAACTTATACTATTCTTTCCTCATTCACATATGTAATACTGATTAATACTGCAAAACTACAGTCCACTTAAAGTGGTAACATTAGAAATGGAAATCACCCACTAACTGAAGAAGGACCACTCCATTGTGAGAAAAAATAAATCAACAATATTTAAGCCAGTATATATTTCTAGATAATTTTTATAGGTATTAACTAATACATGACCATTACTTTAAATTATAGAAGAGACCAAGTATCTTGCCTTGAAAAACAAGCAGAAACTTCTTAAATAACAATAGATTTGAAATTACATATTCATGAAGTTTTTATTTGGATGAATATTTCTGTTTTCTATATAAATACATGTGTTTATGTATTTGTGAACATATACATATTCAATATTATATATATATTTTTANCTAAGGTGGCCCAGGCTGTTGCTGACCCTCTCCCACCTGGGGGATCATCCCCTGCCCTGGGGGCTGTCTCTTATACACATCTAGATGTGTATAAGAGACAGAAATACATGTGTTTATGTATTTGTGAACATATACATATTCAATATTATATATATATTTTTACATCATATACATGTTTTCTTCATCTATATGTAATTTAATAAAATATCTCAGTAAAAGGAACAAAGAGAGAGAAAAAAACAGCATACAAGCATTCAAACACTGAGAAAGGTGGTCATATTAGATATGGAAGAAAGGAGGAAATGTTTTATCAGATTTTATATTAGATTTGGATTTTTAAGCCATTAAATTCTAACAAATTTTTATAGAAATAATGTAAATAAATTTAGCAAGTAAGAAATGAGGTGTTTAATGTATTATTAAACTAAAAAATATTTCATGTTATTATCAAACTCTAAAGGATAAACTTTTCTTAAAGTACTGGGTTGAGTGTAGAAGTTAGTCCTTTGTTGTCAGTCCTTCTGCTTTATTGACTATGCCAAAGCCTTTGACTGCATGGATCATAACAAACTGTGGTATTTCTCAAAGAGATGGGAATAACAGACCACCTGACCTGCCTCCTGAGAAATCTGTATGCAGGTCAAGAAGCAACAGTTAGAACTGGACATGGAACAACAGATTGGTTCCAAATTGGGAAAGGAGTATGTCAAGGCTATATATTGTCATCCCGCTTATTTAACATATATTCAGAGTATATCATGAGAAATGCCAGGCTGGATGAAGCAATAGCTGGACTCAAGATTGCCAGGAGAAATATCAATAACCTCAGATATGCAGATGACACCACCTTTATGGCAGAAAGTGAAGAACTAAAGAGCCTCTTAATGAAAGTGAAAGAAGAGAGTGAAAAAGCTGGCTTAAAGCTCAACATTCAGAAAACGAAGATCATGGCATCCGGTCCCATCACTTCATGGCAAATAGATGGGGAAACAATGGAAACAGTGACAGACTTTATTTTGGGGGGCTCCAAAATCACTGCAGATGGTGATTGCAGCCATGAAATTAAAAGATGCTTACTCCTTGGGAGGAAAGTTATGACCAACTCAGACAGCATATTGAAAAGCAGAGACATTACTTTGTCAACAAAGGTCCATCTAGTCAAGGCTATGTTTTTTCCAGTGGTCATGTATGGATGTGAGAGTTGGACTATAAAGAAAGCTGAGCAACAAAGAACTGATACTTTCAAACTGTGGTGTTGGGAAAGACTCTTGAGAGTCTCTTGGACTGCAAAGAGATCCAACCAATCAATCCTAAAGGAAATCAGTCCTGAATATTCATTGGAAGGACAGATGCTGACGCTGAAACTCCAATACTTCGGTCACCTGATGTGAAGAGCTGACAAATTCAAAAAGACCCTGATGTTGGGAAAAATTGAAGGTGGGAAGAGAAGGGGACGACAGAGGATGAGATGGTTGGGTGGCATCACCAACTTGATGGACATGAGCTTGAGTAAGCTCTGGGAGTTGGTGATGGACAGGAAAGCCTGGCATGCAGCAGTCTATGGGGTCTCAAACAGTCGGACATGACTGAGCGACTGAACAGAGCTGAACTAGTTTTCAGTAACAGATCTTTTGTCTCAATCTATCTTTTCTACATTAGAGACTATTTACAAGTAAAAACATATAAACATTGTATAAGCCTACAAGTATGCTGCCCATTTGCCCTTTAACTTATGACTTTCAAAGAAAATTGGAATTCGCTAGGATATCATTATACCTTTTCTAAATTAGAGATAGAGAAGGCATGACCTTAAGAAAGCAGTTGGCAGTGAGACTATTAAATTGTGACTATTTAGAAAACACTAAGTTAAAAGGCATGTTTATATCTATATAAATGTTTAATAAATAATTTAAGACAATTTTACTAATAATTCATAGTGATGAATCATTTGAATTCAACTAGCAATCACTGCACATATGTTATTTATTTTCTCAAAAAATAACTTTTAAATGAGGGTATAACATCTCTATCTCTATCACATGAATTATGAATGATATTTTAATCCAGTATTTTCAGTAATATGTTTAAAAAATCACATGCATCTTAGTAAATTATCTTATGAACATTCATTTAAAGCAAATGGAAACTACTGAAACTTTTAGGTGACAAATCACCATCTTCTGTTGTATTAAATCAGGAACCATTTCTCATTTTGAATATAAAAAATGACTCTTAAAGATAAGAAAGTTATAAGTTCTGAAGTTCAAATCTCAGGTAACTTTCAGAAGAGTACAGTGGACATGTACTTTAATATATCATTTTAACAAGACATACACCTATTTTATGAAAATAAAATTGGTTCATTATTTGTCATTCAGGGTAGGATATTGCTTCAGATGAAAAATAGGTCATAAGGCAGTTCTATTTCCAATTTTGGAGAAGGCAATGGCACCCCACTGCAGTACTCTTGCCTGAAAAATCCCGTGGATGGAGGAGCTTGGTGGGCTGCAGTCCATGAGGTCATGAAGAGTCAGACACGACTGAGAGACTTCACTTTCACGCATTGAAGAAGGAAATGGCAACCCACTCCTGTGTTCTTCCCTGGAGAATCCCTCGGACTGCGGAGCCTGATGGGCTGCAGTCTATGGGGTCGCACAGAGTCGGACACGACTGACGCTACTTAGCAGCAGCAAGGAATCTCCACACTGTTCTCCACAGTGGCTGTGAATCGCCAGTCCAGGTTCCATGCATGATACTGGATGCTCGGGGCTGGTGCACTGAGACGACCCAGAGGGATGGTACGGGGAGGGAGGAGGGAGAGGGGTTCAGGATGAGGAACACGTGTATACCGGTGGCGGATTCATGTTGATGTAGGGCAAAACCAATACGATATTGTAAAGTAAAAAAAAAAAAAAAGAGCAAATAAAATTTTATTTTATACAGCAAAAAAGAAAAGAAAAGAATAGGGACTGTTGCTTTCTTACACTCTTTGTAGCTTTCATCAATTTGGACATAAGCATTTATGCTCTAAGTCAACAACTTGGTTCCCAATGATAAGGATAACTAACACAGATTTTCCTTTAACTAATATTAATGTTCATAAAGATGACATCAATGAAATACAAGGGAATTAAACATCCCTTAGCTATCAAAGTAGAAACTCATACTAATGCTACAGAACAGTAAATAAATGAACAGTTTACGATGTTTAATTTTACAATATGCATTTTGACACAATATTTTCTTTATTTTTACATATGATATTAGTTATAATTTAGTGCACTTATTAAGAATCAAACACTTGGCTAAGAATTGCATGCAAATCTTTGCAACCATTAGATGAGGGATGTAAGAAAATACTCAGTTGTAAAGCTTTTTATTTTTAAAAATAAATACTTAAAATGTTTATCATATGCTGGGCACTATTAAAGCATTTTATAAATATAATCAATCTTCATTACACCCTCCTTGCAGATACCATTATTACTCACATCTTGCAGATGGAAACTGAAGAAAAGAGAGATTAAGTAATTTGCCCAAACTTGTGCAGCAATTACATAGTGGGGCAGAGGAACAAACCTAGTCCTCTGCTTTAAACTAGAGATTAGAAAGGTTAAGACATTTATCCAGCAGTTGTCTACTACGAGTTGGCATTTGCCAAGAGCTCTGCCAGGGACTGAACGACAACAAGGGCATCTGCCATCTGCTTCTGCGGAGACCGAACCCTGTGCTGCTGCACCTGCTGACCCTCAACACACTCTGAGAGGAACTCAGGGTGGAGGGTGAGGCACTCTGGGCTCCGTGGAAATTGGTGGAACAGGTCTTTAGATAGTTACATTTTTCAGGAACTGATTTCATGATCCCAATCCTTACATCTCTTCATGTCTAGAAAGTCACTAAATCTCTTCATGGTGACATCATCTTGTGACTAGCAGAAAACCTTTTGTAAAGTAAGCACTTGATTGTATTGAACTCCCCCTTCACCAAAATCTTATTTATTGACCTTCCCCCACTGCCTCTTTGGAGCAGTCTCTCCAAGCTCTCTGAGGTGGCGTCTGCCGGGCTGCAGCCCTCACTGTGCCTCAAATAAAACTTACTTTGCAACTCTCAAGTTACACATCTTTTTTAGTCGACAGAGTAAATACTAATAATTAATAGTAAGGAGTTTTAATCTGAGATCTACCTGTAAAACTGCCCTTAGAACCAGGTAAGAGAGTCCTCTTTCCTGATTCCTAAACTTCAGGGGGTCCTCTTCTGCCCCTCCTCTGTTCCACCCTTTTCATGGAGAAGGAGGACACAGAGGAGAAAGAGACCCTTTCCAGCTCTCTCCAACCCCCATTCCAGCACTTGAGCTGGCAATGCCTTGCAGATAATATTCGCAGCTGCTTCCCTCACCTGCTCAGGGCTCTCTCCCAACTCCATCCTCCTGAAGTTGATCACACTTCCAGGGGTGCAACCTCAGGCCAAAAGAATTGCCAAGGTGGCTTTTAAGAGCAGGCTGGGGAGTCTGCAATGCGACGCTGGGGTCATTCCTTACCCAGGATAGAGCAGAGAATAAAGAAGAAATGGATGGACTACTGTCTAGGGACTTGAAACCAGCTCTTTCAGTACCACAATATCCCTGGTTTCCAAGAATTTTAAACAAAAGCCTGGATATCAGGTAATTAAGAAGGTATAATTCCCAAGGTTGAAGGGAAAGAATTTTATTTATTTTCAATTCTCATCTTATGCCATAAAATTTTGGAGGACTGGTCTTTCCAGAGAAACACATTCCTATTCTTTCTGACAGTCTACTTATTTAAATCTAGTATAAAATGTATGGACAAAAATGGTAGAACACATAACCTTATTGCTAACATGGTAAAGGAAAGAAGTGTTTCCCCTTCTCCCTTCCACCATATTTCATTAATTTTTTACTTGACAGATTTCTTTTAAATTAATAATATACTGGGAAGTCCCAAAGCTGAGAATGTCGATGTATAATCATAATATAAAGAATGACGAAGTAATCCATGTCACTGAGCTGGTGGTGTATTTAAAAGATGGTACCTAAAATGTAGTCAACTTCAGAGTTCCCATCCTTCCATCAGTGACCATCATTTTCTCAAACCCTCTGTTGAATGCAAGGAAACAACTGATTTCAAGTTTCTTTGTCATTTTTTAAGTACTGACTATAAGTATTTTGCTGTTGAAATACTCCCTGTATATATATATTTTTGTTTCATTATATTTTTAAAAGGAAGCTAAAGCCTAATTTTTCTTATTCTATCAGGCTACCTATTGCTTTCATACACTGTCTCACAGTGAATAAACAGTGTTTCACTTGTTCAAAAAATGCTTAAGGGGGAAGAGACAAGATGAAGTATGGAATTAGGAAGTACAAACTACCATGTAAAAATAAATAAGTAACAAGGATATATTGTACAGCACAGGGAACATGGCAACTACTTTGTAGTAACTTTAAATTGGGTATAAGCAATATAAAATATTGAATCACCATGTGCTATACATCTGAAACTAATGTAATATTGAAGTAAACTGCACTTCAAAAAATGCTTCCAATTTTACACTAAACACAACTGCAAAAAACTCAATATTTGGACATTAGTTGGACGATAATAAGGAATAAAACAACTGTACTGAGACTAGCCATAAAGAATAAGGAGAAAAAAGACAATCATAAAAGGTCAAAATTTCAATTCCAATTCCAAAAATCATTATTTTGAATTAAAATTTAAAATACTCTATTTTGAAAATTATGCTCTGAAAGTCCTAGTCATGCATGAGTATAAACAATGTACTATACTAGGAGAGCCAACCAGTAGATAAACACTATATGCTTCAGAAAGAGAAAAAGAACACAGATGAAGTACAGAAACATATTGTATTCCATTTTAAAAGTTTTCTGTGTGATTATTTTGAATAACTTTTTTTGCTCAAAGATTATTTTATGAAGGTAAAGTGGAAATATTTATCATATTTATTCAGCTCTCTTAAAAACATCTCCAATTCTATAGAGACCAAACTGGCTTCTGTTTCAGATTTCAACTTTTTTCTGAGCCAACTTCTATTCACCATGCCATTGTTATATAATTCAGTTCAATTGTTTAGGCAGAGACCACTGCATCACTATGGAATGGCACCTGTCTTCCTAAATCTCAGTCTTTACAACTCATCCTTTGTGGTTGGACAGGAGATATTTAATTCAAGATATAGTTTCTCCACGCAACTCTGATTTTTAAACAATAAGAGATAATGAATATGCAGTGCCACTGGCACTGAACACAAAAATTAAAAGAAAAAAAAAGATAATTAGCAAACTAACATGAACAATCTCTAGGGGAAAGGAGAAAAGCAGTCTATCATTTCATGGCTTGCCCATGTAATTCCCAGAATTGGGATGATCAGACAAATTCTATGGATTTTTCAGTTGCATGTCTTGTAAATATTGGCAAAATACAAAACAGAACCACATATGTGGTCCGCTAGAAAACTGCATTGTTATCCAATGAAACGTTTAGGAAAACAGATGGCTGTAGAATTTTAGTCTGGATTTCAGAAAGCATTCTTATTTATATTGTATTGTGGTGTAAGCTGTGATTACACAATGGTAGAAATGTTTGAAAAGTGAAATATTTCAACAAATGTGCTATTTGTTGGATAAAATGTTTTGACTAACTTCCTCCCTCAACCCATCACATACACTGAGTCAAGGAATTTTGGAACTTGAATCTCATCACAGTAATCTCTATCAGATGTGGTTAAACAGCTAATCAAAGGACTATTTTAGAGAAGTTTATTATGTTATGTGGTTAAAATAGCTTTTCTTCTTTCAGTATGAGCTCTTATACTTTACAGTAGCATAAACACATATTGATGGTAACATTTAAAAGCCCTATGAATATCCTTGGGGAAAAAGAATAGTTAATGGTGTCATAATATTTTTTCCATCACTTTTATCAGAAATCATTTCAGGTTTTTAGCTTCTTAAAAGCTTTGAGTTCATGTTGGGATTTGCTAAATCTAATTTGAATGAGGGAAATTAAATAAGTGAAATTCAGACATGTTTGAAAGAGCTATTTGTAAAAAAGAAGAAAGAAAGAGCTATTTATAAAAAAGAAAAAAGAAAGAAAGAGCTATTTACTAGGAACAGAAATTTAAAAAAAGGAAAGATATACAAAGCAGCACATTTCAAGAGTTTACAAATCTTTTGTCTTTGTTGTGGTTGCTTAACATATCCTTGGCATCTGGTTAATTCACAATGAAGACGGTATATTGATGAATATAAGGTCTTCTATTGACAACATTCAACAAAAGATATGAAGATAAATATTCTATTATTATTATAATATTCTAAATATTTAAGTAGAGATTCTGTATGAAGTACAAATGTGCATGAGAAACTATGTTGCTGGATACTGGAGACACAAAAAAAGTAGAACATAATTCCTTCCCTTTGAGGAGCTGACAATTTACACTTTTGCAATGGCCTTATTTTGATAAACAAACAAATAAGGGACACACACTATTTTTATTAAATCATAAGGGTTGTGTTATATTTAAAAAGTCCACATCATATGTCAGAGAGTCCATCCATGGACTGGCCCACTGATTTTAAGAATTTTAAGACTGATTTTAAGAATTTGTATAATCAGTGTTATCATAAGTTAGCAATTATATCATAAAGTTAACAATTTTACCATAAGTTCTCATACTAGTGCACTAGCTACTCTGGGGTTAGTTTGATACCAACATCAAGACTGCAGAAGCAAACTAGGATCAAAAAGTCTACAAATTACAAATGTTAGACAGGGTGTGGGGAAAAGGGAAAACTAGCACACTGTTGATGGAATGTAAATTGGTGCAGTCACTGTGGAAAACAGTATGTAGGCTCCTTAAAAAAATCTAAAACTTAAACTGCCATACATCCAGCAATTGCACTTCTGGGTACAGATCCAGAAAAAATAAAAACACTAATTCAAAGAGATGCACCCCAAAGTCCACAGCAGCACTATTTACAATAGCCAAGATATGGAAGCAATGCAAGTGCTCATCAACAGAAGATTAAATTAAGGACTAGTATACATAAACAGTGGAATACATCTCAGACATAACACAGAGAGAAATACTGCCATTTGCAGCAATGTGGCTGGACTTGGAAAATAATACCCTTCATGAATAAGAGAAAGACAAAAACTATATGATATTCCTTATATGGGGAATCTACAAAATAATACAAATCAATATATATACAAGACAGAAACAGACTCACAGACAAGAAAACACAGTTGCGGTTACCAAAGGGGTGAAGGAAGAGACCAGGGACAATTTAGGGCTGTGGGATAGATAGATATAAACTAATATGTATGAAATAGATGAGCCACAAAAATATACTGTATAGCACAGGGAATCATATCCATTATCTTATAGTAATCTATATTGGAAAATCATCTGCACAAATACAGAATCACTATGCTGTATACCTGAAACTAACACAATATTGTAAAACACTTAAATGACTTGAAAGTCGCTCAGTTGTATCCCACTCTTGGTGAGCCCATGGACAGGAGCCGTCCAGGCTCCTCTGTCCATGGAATTCTCCAGGCAAGAATACTGAAGTGGGTAGTCATTCCCTTCTCCAGGGGATCTTCCCAACCCAGAGATTAATCCTGTAATATGGGAGACCCAAGTTCGATCCCTGGGTTGCGAAGATCCCCTGGCGAAGGGAATAGCTATCCACTCCAGTTTTCTTGCCTGGAGAATTCCATGGACAGAGGAGCCCGGAAGGCCCCTGTTTATGGGGTCGCAAAGAGTCAGACCCCATTGACTGAACACACTCTTTGTATGCAGTCATTTGAACTTCTGTTAATCACATGCTCTGTGAGAATGATTGGAGAAGTGGGTCCTTAACCCATGAGAGATCCTAGCTAAACGCCCAACAGGCATTAATTGTGCCTGGCTTAATTCAGTTCAAATCTCATGATGTGATGAAATCTATGTCTGTTTATTAAAAAACATGTAAAAGCTAAGATTATGATTAAACTTTATATAGATTGGAATATTTGATGGAGAGGCGGATGAGAGCCTCAAGAAAATTGGAAATTGACAAAAAACATTTCACAATCATAAAGGTCTTGCAAAACACCCATCTTGGATGTTCTTCAAACTGTTAACTTTGTAGTTCAGTCTAGCTCTGTGTAACTATATGTGATTTCCCCCCAACTACTTCATGCTACTAAAATCACTACTGCTACTACAAATATGCTGTTGCAGTTTAAAAGACAGGACATGTTAGTTTGAATTGCAATTTACATTTACTTATTTCTAAATTTTAATCACTCTGTGAACCAAAATTGTCCCACACTATGTATTTCAAATAGGCAAGACATTCAGAGTATTACTCTAAATACTCAAGCATTTAGAGTATTAACTTTTAAATTAGGCGGACTTAGCTTCCCTAATGCTGGCAGTGCAGGTAATCCTAACAAGACTTACTTTGTGGGAACTATCACCAATGTCTTGCCATTTAGGTTCCTCAGAATAAAGGCTGAGTTAATGACCTTTTAAATTTTTTTTTTAGATTTGTGCCAATCATAAGTTCTTCATGATTATCACTATAGGGACTATATTTTAAGCTTAATCATGTGGAATCTTTGAAGCTAAACAAGGGAACAGAAGGCAGCCACCTTATTTCCCTCTGTGCATTGGGACTCAGAGCACAGAAACAGTTCTCCAAATACATCTCTCTAAGAGTGTGATTTCTAGTCTCTTGATTCATTCACAGTTGAGAAATAGATATGACTTCAAGTGTTACAAAACAGGTTTTCCTTAGTTCTCTTTATAAAATATATACAAAATCAGGCAACACATTCTGTTTTACTTTCAGTTTTGCTACTAAAACATTCAAAATGGTGGCAATAAGAATGCCATTTTAGCATATTATATGTTTGAAATCAAATCCAACTCTGATCTGAATTTCAAAATTTGCTTCAGTAGTAATCTTATTATACAGGTATTGTATATAATTTAAAAACTAGAGAAAGCAAAGCTTTGAACTCATAGTAGAGTCAGATTTAGCAAATCCTAAAAAGAGAAATGAACTAAAGGGTGACATTCAAATAAATGGATTCTTGGCTAATTCAAGCACTGAAAATGAGCTGACTCCCAGATTACTTAGTAAAAGACACTCTTTGTAAGCTCTTGATGCTTGTGACATCATGTACATTTTTTTAAGGCAGTGTTTAAATTGATAAAATATCCTAAGAAAAAAAAAAGATAATAAAACACAAAGCAAAAGCCATAAAATACATATTATTATTGTTCCTATAGTGTGTTCAAAATTTATTATAAGCCTATCTCCAATAAAGTATAAGGAGATGAGTAGATAAGCAGACATATAATTATCCATATAATTAGGAAACAACAGAAAGACATAATACAAAATAACGGCATAGCAAATTGTAGATTAACAACAGAGTAATTCAACATAATCACTTATAAAGGACCACAGACACAGGGGAAAGTTTTATTTATTTTAAAAGCATAAGTTTCATGCACATGTTGATTGCAGCTATGGAAACCGCATGTACATGTGTGGCTCTGTTCACCTTGCCCCATGAACACATCAAAATACATGAACATGTGGAACAACTCTTGCTGAAAACAACCTGGAGATGGACAGAAAGGCTCGTCTACAACCACGGTTGTAAAGAAAGATCCAGAGGGAGTAAGGTAGAAAGGCAGAAGAGTGATTGGGTCAGTCTGGGGAGGGAGGGGTCCCAGCCAGACATTAGGAACCTCAGCCCTACGGTCTGATACCAGGATAATGGACCCCTTAGCTGGTTTGAAAACCAGTGGCATTAACAGAAGGCTGGACTAAACTGAGACTGTCTCTGAAGGATGCAAGCAGGCAAGCACATGCTTGCTGATACCACCCCGTCCCTGGAACAGTGAGAAGGAAGTTGATTGAAAAGTACCTGGGGGGCTCTGAACAGTTTACACGCTGACTGCTGTGTGAAGAATAAACTGTAAAGGAGTGTGGTAGGCAGAATAATGCCTCGCCACATGCCACCTTTTATTGCAAAAAAAAGGACTTTGAAGGTGTGATTGTATTAAAGATCTTGAGAGGAAATTAGACTGGATTATCCAGATGGGTTCAGTGTCATCACCAGGGTCCTTAAAAAGATGAAGGTAGGGAGCCCAGAGTCAGAGACATATCTGAAGATGCTCTGCTGATGGCTTTGAAGATGGAAGAGGGAATCACAGCCAAGAAATGCAGGAGAAGGCATTTCCCTAGAAGATGAAAAAGGCAAGAGGACAGATTCTCATCTAGAGTTTCAGGAGGGATTGTGTTCCTGCTGACTGCATGATTTTACCCAGTGAGACCCATTTTGACATCGCACATCCAGAAATATAATAAAATGTGTACTGGTTTAAGCCACCACATTTGTGGTGATTTGCTGAAGCAGTCAAAGGAAAATAGCAAAGGGATTAAAGATATAACTGGGGAGATAATTTGGGACTGACCCAAAAAAGAATGGTGACTTGAACTTCTATGCTAATAGAAGAGCTGGCACCAAATGACTCCATTATAGATGCTACATAGTGCTTTGAAAGAGAATTGTAATAATTTACAAATAGATTGAATGTCAGGTGCAAGAGAAAGATTAAGGTCAAGAATGAAGCCCAGGCTTTTGGTCCGAGATACTCCAAGGGAGCTGCTGACATTTACTAAGATGGAGAAAACATGGGAACAGTAAGAGGAAGGTCCCTCCAAGGCCTCCAAGTGAGTCTGTCAAATATCCCACTGGCTATTCAAGTTGAATTTCTGGAGTAAAGACTGAGTTTGAAAGATAACTTTGTGAGTTATTTAAAAGATAACCACTTTTAAATAACATTTAAAGCCAGGCTATCAAGTCAGATCTTCAAATAGAGTGAAGAAGATAGAAAAGAGGTCTAAAACCTGAGCTCTAGGTCATTTCAACTTTTCAGATGGTAAAACTAACAAGGAAATATCACAGGAAACTACAAAGACTATGAAGTAACAACAAATATAGTGGGAGAAATGAAATAGGTGAATATAATGAGAAATCTGGTGAAGGACAGAACTCAGGAAGAAGTGGGAACTTCATGTGGCAAATGTTGATGAGAACTCAAAAAGGGAACTGAGAAAGGACTTCATTTTAGCAAAAATGCTTAGGCTATTTGGGGCCTTGACAACAGCACTTTCAGTAAAGTGTTAGGAGAATGAATCTGACTTGAGGATTTTGTGTAATTTTACTTGCTAATTTGGAAACCACGGACACATTTCCTAACCTCTGGAAATGCCAGTTTCCTCCTCAAAAATGTGAGATAATTACTCATATGCTATATAGTTCTTGTAAAGATTAAATGATATGCTTTTAAAGTGTCCCTTTTAATTTCTGCCACATAGAAAAATGTTAGCTATTTTTTTCTTTTTCTGTTCCTCTCCTATATTCCAGTGAAATAAATACATTCATATTTATATATTTGATACATTGAATATGAAACAGACAAAATATGTGTGCAATATGAGTAAGATGTAATCATTCTCCATATCTTAATGCACTGATATGACTACATTACCTTCCAAGTCTTGATTCATGGAAAGTCCAGTGACTGCTGAAGAATTTCTGTAAATTTCTACAAATTCACATTTTCTGAATGACAACTGGCCTGATATATAACTACTTTTCAATTAATTTAAGGATAGTCTTATTCTCTAGATTAATTTGCTCATCTGCAAATGATATAAAACCCCCCAAAATCCTGTCTCAACGTAAGAAAAAAAGTTTAATTTAATAATCTTATAAAACAAAGACTAGTGAGTCCCAGCTAGTAAAGAAGCACAGTAATGCCACAGGGAAACCAAGGAGCAAACGCAGCTTCTACTTTTTCATTCAGGTACTTTGTTCTCAAGATTTTTACTTTATGGTCACTAAAAGGATGGTGTACTTCCAGAGCCATAGATTATCCACAGAAGAGAAAGAAGAGAGCAAAAGATAAGAGAGATAAGTCAGCTAATTTAATCCTTTTAAAACAGGGTTCTTGTAAGCCCCAGTAAGCAACTTTCAATTACATCTCATTGTTTAAACCTAAGCAGACTATCTTTGGTAGATGGGCTTGAAGGATGAGTACTGTTTTTTTTTTTCAGCCTCTGTATTAATAAAGGACAGAAAAGAAGTTGTGAAGGATGAGGCATATCAAATCCAGAGTTTGTGTCTCTGTGATGGAGATGTCAACCCAGATACACTCACAAATACCCCTCAGAAACAAGCAGACACACAACACTCAAATGAGCAAACATGTTACAGATGAGCTGAGAGAGATGAAGTTTTATGATGCAGAAATCCACACTATTTTCAAATTGATTATTAGAAATATCTTTATTTTTACAAACAGGAATTCTTCTGCTTGCCCTAAAGTTTAAAGCAAATGATCATAATGGAAATCAAGAGAGCAGTTTATTTTCATACTACTTCCAGTGAAAAAAATTGATTTATGATGCCAGTAAAAAACATTAATTCAGTTCAGTTCAGTCTCTCAGTCATGTCCAACTCTTTGCGACCCCATGAATCGCAGCACACCAGGGCTCCCTGTCCATCACCAACTCCCGGAGCTCACTCAAACTCATGTCCATCGAGTCGGTGATGCCATCCAGCCATCTCATCCTCATCCCTTCTCCTCCTGCCCCCAATCCCTCCCAGCATAGGGTCTTTTCCAATGAGTTAACCCTTCGCATGAAGTAGGCAAACTATTGGAGTTTCAGCTTTAGCATCAGTCATTCCAATGAACACCCAGGACTGATCTCCTTTAGAATGGACTGGTTGGACCTCCTTGCAGTCCAAGGGACTCTCAAGAGTCTTCTCCAACACCACATTTCAAAAGCATCAATTTTCGGTGCTCAGCTTTCTTCACAGTCCAATTCTCACATCCATACATGACCACTGGAAAACCATAGCCTTGACTAGATGGACCTTTGTAGGCAAAGTCATATCTCTGCTTTTCAAAATACTATCTAGGTTGGTCATAACTTTCCTTCCAATGTGTAAGCATCTTTTAATTTCATGGCTGCAGTCACCATCTGCAATGATTCTGGAGCACCCCAAAATAAAGTCTGACACTGTTTCTACTGTTTCCCCATCTATTAGCCATGAAGTGATGGGACCAGATGCCATGATCTTCATTTTCTGAATGTTGAGCTTTAAGCCAACTTTTTCACTCTCCTCTTTCACTTTCATCAAGAGGCTTTTTAGTTCCTCTTCACTTTCTGCCATAAGAGTGGTGTCATCTGCATATCTGAGGTTATTGTTATTTCTCCCAGCAATCTTGATTCCAGCTTGTGCTTCTTCCAGCCCAGCGTTTCTCATGATGTACTCTGCATAGAAGTTAAATAAGCAGGGTGACAATATACAGCCTTGACGTACTCCTTTTCCTATTTGAAACCAGTCTGTTGTTCCATGTCCAGTTCTAACTGTTGCTTCCTGACCTGCATACAGGTTTCTCAAGAGGCAGGTCAGGTGGTCTGGTATTCCCATCTCTTTCAGAATTTTCCACAGTTTATTCTGGTCCACTCAGTCAAAAGCTTTGGCATAGTCAATAAAGCAGAAATAGATTTTTTTTGGGAACTCTCTTGCTTTTTTGATGATCCAGCAGATGTTGGCAATTTGATCTCTGGTTCCTCTACCTTTTCTGAAACCAGCTTGAACATCTGGAAGTTCACATGGACCACAGCCTTGTCTAATTCAATGAAACTAAGCCATGCCATGTGGGGCCACCCAGACAGGCGGGTCATGGTAGAAGAAGTCTGATAGAATGTGGTCCACTGGAGAAGGAAATGGAAAACTTCAGTATTCTTTCCTTGAGAACCCCATGAACAATATGAAAAGGCAAAATGATAGGATACTGAAAGATGTACTCCCCAGGTCAGTAGGTGCCCAATATGCTACTGGAGAAATAACTCCAGAAAGAATGAAGGGATAGAGCCAAAACAGAAATAACACCCAGTTGTTGGATGGGTGGGTGATAGAAGCAAGGTCTGATGCTGTAAAGAGCAATATTATATATGAACCTGGAATGTTAGGTCCACGAATCAAGGCAAATTGGAAGTGGTCAAACAGGAGATGGCAAGAGTGAACACTGACATTCTAGGAATCGGCGAACTAAGATGGACTGGAATGGGTGAATTTAACTCAGATGACCATTATATCTACTACTGTGGACAGGAATCCCTTAGAAGAAATGGAGTAGTCATCATAGTCAACAAAAGAGCTCAAAATGCAGTACTTGGATGCAACTCATAAACAACAGAATGATCTCTGTTCGTTTCCAAGGCAAACCATTCAGTATCACGGTGATCCTAGTCTATGCTCTGACCAGTCATGCTGAAGAAGCTAAAGTTGAATGGTTCTATGAAGATCTTAGTCAACAAAAGAGCTCAAAATGCAGTACTTGGATGCAACTCATAAACAACAGAATGATCTCTGTTCGTTTCCAAGGCAAACCATTCAGTATCACGGTGATCCTAGTCTATGCTCTGACCAGTCATGCTGAAGAAGCTAAAGTTGAATGGTTCTATGAAGATCTACAAGACATTCTAGAACTAACACCCCAAAATGATGCCCGTTTCATTATAAGGGACTGGAATGCAAAAGAAGGAAGTCAAGAAACACCTGTAGTAACAGGCAAATTTGGCCTTGGAGTACAGAATGAAGCAGGGCAAAGGCTAATAGAGTTCTGCCAAGAGAACACACTGGTCATAGCAAATACCCTCTTCCAACAACACAAGAGAAGACTCTACACATGGACATCACCAGATGGTCAACACTGAAATCAAATTGATTATATTCTTTGCAGCCAAAGATGGAGAAGCTCTATACAATCAGCAAAAACAAGACCAGGAGCTGACTGTGGCTCAGATCATTCACTCCTTATTGCCAAATTCAGACTTAAATTGAAGAAAGTGGGGAAAACCACTAGAACTTTCAAGTATGACCTAAATAAAATCGCTTATGACTATACAGTGGAAATGAGAAATAGATTTAAGGAACTAGATCTGATAGACAGAGTGCCTGATGAACTATGGGCGGAGGTTCATGACATTGTACAGGAGACAGGAGTCAAGACCATCCCCAAGAAAAAGAAATGCAAAAAAAGCAAAATGGCTGTCTGGGGAGGCCTTACAAATAGCTGTGAAAAGAAGAGAAGCGAAAAGCAACAGAGATTAAGTAGTATTTGTTCCTAAAATCCTTTCTCCCTGTTTACTTTTCTTGGTAATTCTGGCCCCCACTGATCAGGTCAAATGATTACTTTCCTGTTTTTAATCAGATGCTATTGGTTTTAACAAGCAGAGATGTCCCTCTTATCTAAGAGCTGGGAGTCTGGGTTGAGAGACAGAGATGAAAATCTTTTTTCTCTTCAGTACAGTCTCCTTCCAAGAACTGCCCAAGACATGGTTTCCAGGATGTCCTTATCCTATGTTACAGCCACCTCAAACAAGCTGCCAGGTGTCACTAACATTTCAAATATAGGTCCAGTACCAGATATTTCACTTTTTCACAGTCCACTTGACAATGTGGAAAACTTCTGTGATAATGAAATGGAAGTGATTATGAATGATATGACTTCTGACATGGCAGCTCCTTTAACTAAAGCCTTGAATCTCTCGCCCTTTCATACATAATAAATGTATATATATTTATATATACCTTTGTGATTTTCAAAATTAAATATATTTTCTTTTTCTAAACCTGGGGATTGTGTATTTAAATATACCTGGAAGCATATTTAAATTAACCAGGCTAATCCTCTTGAGTGAGATTTAGTATAACCTACACAGGTTCATTTTGGATTACTCAAGTTACTATGTTGAAATGGACTGCATGGTCTAGCATTCTCTGGAGGCCTAGAGTGAAAGTTTAATGCTTCTCAGTGAAGGAAGAATGATCGAAGGGTGTCTTCTCCCCCAAACCCCATAGGAGATTTTTGTCAGTCTTTGGACACATTTTTGGTTGTCACCACTGGGCAGGTCAGATGCCAGAGGCATTTAGTGAGTGGAGGTCAGAGTTGCTGCTAGACATCTTACAAATTACAGGATAGCCTCCACAACCAAGAACCATCTGCCATAATGTGGATAGTGTGCAGGTTGAGAAACCCTGCTCTAGAGGGATATTGTGTTTCTGGTAATTTGATTCAAAATCTTAGTTCTTGTAACTGCTGACTTTAAACCAATTGTTATAGAGAGTGAAATACACACACATACATATATATATATGCACACACACGCTGTATCTGACTCTTTGCAACCCCATGAACTGTAGCCCACCAGGCTACTCTGTCCATGGGGATTCTCAAGGCAATATATATGTATATTTCATTTACATATCTAAATTAAATATATATAGGTTTTGTTCTGCCATCTCATCTGATGCTGGCTTTTGTGGAGTCAAGCATTCTAAAATTAAATTAGCTTGGCCTTCTGCTTATACAATTAGATGTGTCCATCCTTTTCTACCTTGCTGTCTGCCCTGGATGCTGATTTATATCAGTGAGATTCAGATTCTCTGTGAGTTTGTCCATTCAGAGCCCCAAGTGACGACTGAAGAGAGAGACAGGAGTAAGGTTATATGTATTTTTTTACTGAACTCCTTCTATAGCACATAATCTGTGTCCTTTTTTCAAAAGTCGCTAATCTTCTCCACATCATTTTTCTCTTTGTGGGACTCCTTCTTTCTCCCATTTTAGAATTAAGTCTCCTAACTTCTCTACTGTCTTAAGAAATCAGGATTACCTACCTATTCCATATATTTTTCCTGCCCTGACACCAAGTTAGTTAGTTCAATTGCTCACTCGTGTCCAACTCTTTGCAACCCCATGGACTGCAGCATGCCAGGCTTCCCTGTCCATCACCAATTCCCAGAACTTGCTCAAACTCAGTGTTCATCGAGTTGGTGATGCCATCCAACCATCTCCTCCTGCCTTCAATCTTTCCCAGCATCAGGGTCTTTTCCAATGAGTTGTTCTTCCCATCAGGTGGCCAATGTATTGGTGTTTCAGCATCAGTCCTTCCAATGAATATTCAGGACTGATCTCCTTTAGGATGGACCAGTTGGATCTTCTTGCAGTCCAAGGGACTCTCAAGAGTCTTCTCCAACACCACAGTTCAAAAGCATCGATTCTTTGTCTCTCAGCTTTCTTTTTTTTGGGGGGTATAGGGTACTTTATTGATGGTACACAACAAGGCAGGGTTCCCTAAGCCCCTCCCCTTCCTCAGGGCCTTGGGGATGGAAACTGTTTGGAGGTCAGGAGATTCTGTGTGGTGGAGGATTGAGGTGGGGCAAGGACTCCCCAGCAGCTGAGTATTCTGTCTTCCTCTCATGCTCTTGCTGGGGCTGGGGGTCCAGGGACCTTACACCGTGGAGGCCATGTGGGCCATGAGGTCCACCACCCTGTTGCTGTAGCCTAATTCATTGTCATACCAGGAAATGAGCTTAACAAAGTGGTCATTGAGGGCAATGCCAGCCCCAGCATCAAAGGTAAAGAGTGAATGTCACTGTTCAAGTTGCAGGAGACAACCTGGTCCTCAGTGTAGCCTAGAGTGCCCTTGAAGGGGCCCTCCAATGCCTGCTTCACCACCTTCTTGATTTCATTATACTTGGCAGGTTTCTCTAGGTGGCAGGTCAGATCCACAATAGACACCTTGAGGGTGGGGACGGAAGGCCATGCAGGGGAGCTTCCTGCTGAACTCAGGGATGACCTTGACCACAGCCTTGGCAGCACCAGTAGAAGCAGGGATGGTGTTCTGGGCAGTCCCTCGGCCATCACACCATAGCTTTTTGGAGCGGCCATCCACAGTCTTCTGGGTGACAGTGATGACGTGAATGTTGGTCATGTGTCCCTCCATGATGCCAAAGTGGTCATGAATGAATTTTGCCAGGGCGGCCAAGCAGTTGGTGGTGCTGGAGGCATTGCTGACAATCTTGAGGGAGTTGTCATACTTCTTGTGGTTCATGCCCATCACAAACATGGGGGCATCGGCAGAAGGCACAGAGAGGATGACCCTTTTGGTGCCACCCTTCAAGTGAGCCCCAGCCTTCTCCATGGTAGCGAAGACACCAGTGGACTCCACCACATACTCAGCACCAGCATCACCCCACTTGATGATGGTGGGATCTTGCTCCTGGAAGATGGTGATGGCCTTTCCATCAATGACGAGCTTCCCATTCTCTGCCTTGTCTGTGTCGTGGAACTTGCCATGGGTGGAATCATACTGAAACACGTAGACCATGTAGTGAAGGTTAATGAAGGGGGGGGTATTGATGGCAACGATGTCCACTTTGCCAGAGTTAAAAGCAGCCCTGGGGGCCAGGCGCCCAGACCGGCCAAATCTGTTCACTCCAAACTTCACCATCTTGTCTCAGGGATGCAGCTAAACAGCACCAAAGATGCGGTTGTCTGTTGAATGGGTAGGTGTAGAGAGCCTCAGCTTTCTTTATAGTCCAACTCTCACATCCATACATGACTTTACTGGAAAAACCATAGCCTTGACTAGATGAATCTTTGTTGGCAAAGTGATGTCTCTGTTTTTTAATATGCTGTCAAGCTTGGTCATAGCTTTTCTTCCAAGGAACAAGCGTCTTTTAATTTCATGGTGGCAGTCACCATCTGCAATAATTTTGGAGCCCCCCAAAATAAAGTCTGTCACTGTTTTCATTGTTTCCCAGTCTATTTGCCATGAAGAGATGGGACCTGATGCCACGATCTTTGTCTTTTGAATGTTGAGTTTTCAGCCAGTTTTTTCACTTTCCTCTTGCACGTCCACCAGGAGGCTCTTTAGTTCTTTGCTTTCTGCATACTTTCATTTTCTTTGCATTCTGTCTACTTTGTATCTGAGGTTATTGATATTTCTCCTCTCAATCTTGATTCCACTTTGTGTTTCATCCAGTCCTGCCACCAAACTTTAGTATAATTATTGTGTAAGTGAAAAGTCTTGAATTATTAACTCAAATGTATCATCTGTTTTCTGCTGCAGACCTAATTCTGTTTGGGGAGCATCCTTTGTGTTTGCCTAGTCTCTTGTGTTTATCTAGTAACAGCTGCCCCTTTATGTCATGGCCACCTGAAAGTTCTAACATCACACAAGAAGTAGGACCAAAGAGAAAAAATATAAATACAAACAGTTCAAGCACAACAGAACACGAAGGACAATAGAGGATGAATTATAACTTGTTAAACATACACCTCAATTATCTTTATCAATATGTAAGAACTGACAATTATTCTCAACTTAGATACTAAAATGGAACACAAACTAGCAACATGCCCTTGTGGCTAACCTAGTACTATCAGATTGTGCCTTCACTCTACCTCATTCTTGCCACGAGTCTCCTCCACACCTTCACCTTTCTGCACCTGGTTTGCAGCAGTGGCTTCCTACTTCATGACCCAATCTCTCAACACCAATCCATTGGGCAAACCATTGCTACTCTAGAATGTCAGTTTGATCTTCCCTGCTTTGGCTCCTAAGTTTTAGTGTATTTTTTCTTTCACATTTTCCTACTGAACACTGCTTGAACTCCTTAATATTTTGCAACCTGACCTCAACCTTCCCTTACAACATCATCTTGCATTCCTTTAGGAGTCTGCTTTAGCAAATTTAGAAGTGATACGTTCCCTTCACGCCAGTTTGAAAAAAGACAATGTCTGAACATCAAAGTCTAAACATGGTTATCTGTTTTTAGTACTTTTCAACTGAAAATTGTATTTTATTTGTTTATAAAAAGGTGGTTGACTTAGCTTGTAACTCAAACAAGTAAGTGTGTGTTTTTTCTCGAGGCAGCTATGATACTCTTATTTGCAATAGATGTGTTTTATGTATACTTCTGGTTTAATTGCCCCAAATATAAAAAGGAATTAAGATTTAATGTAATAATTTTACTTCTTCTTCAGAGCAATTTAAATGAAGAATATCATGGCTATTAATAGACTTTGGTGCCACTATGCTGACTCAGGCTGTAGCACCAACAGTTCACCCATTACTGTTTTTGCATCATCAGGGAAAATATGAGCCCAGGAAAACATGAGCCCAGGAAAAAAGGACAAAAATATCTTAGTATCACTAAGAAAACAGTTTTTGCTGACAAACCTACTAAAAGATTTTTAAAGACCCCCTAGGGCTCCATGGGCCACATTTTTGATAACTGCTGCTGTAAACACTGAATTAAGGTCTTCATGCCGCTTCTGTCTTTTTCTGGAGCCCCAGGATGTTGCTAATAGAAGACAAGAATCATGAGTTGAAGAGAAGAAACGTGCGATCTTGGAATTTATGTTCTGGTGTTCCATGTTTGCTCAGGGCTTCAGTCATGTGTCTCCAATCCCGTGTGTGCCCTGGACCCTGACCAAGATGCTGCCTCTCTCTGGAACTTTTACTTCAAGTTTCCAGCTGTGTTTCCTTTAACATCTTTATGTGGCATATCAGAGTTTCCATCATATTGCTTATAGTTATTAGCTTGCAGGTCGTTTGGTAGAAAATGAGCTTCTGAAAAGTAGAAAGCCTATTTTATTCATTTCAACACCCATCCTAGGGTTGGTACATGGTAGATGTTTTTAAATAAAGGAATGAAATAGTTTAGGGGAAGTGGGTTTTCTGGCTGTGGTTAAATTTTCATTGCAATGACTACTGATTGAAAAAAATAATGGTAGGCATCTTTTATAAAGGCTTACTATATTTCAAGCATGGTTTCAAGTGTTTTCTATATATTTCATTTAATCCTTTATACATTTTTATACTCTTCAGTTATTATTCTCAGTTCCTCCCTATCTGTATTTTGTTGAAAAAGAAATTGAAGGTTAAAAGGACAAGCGAAGTTTTCCCCTGAACTCATTCCACTAGCAATTATTGGAGTCAGTATTCAATAATATGATATTTATCTGAATGTTAGAGACTTCAACATGTAAGATGCAAAGTGTGTTTTGGGCGGCTCTGCTGGGGACCTTATCGGTTTCTTTGATGGCAACATCATTGCGCATGTTGATCTGAGAAGATCAAGATCAAATAATTTTTTTGCCACCCAGGTAAGGCACTGCTAAATATAGTGTGTGCACAGATGGTGGAAATTTGGTTTCCATGATGTTTTTATGACTCTGATTTGTTTTTCTGTGACTTTTATTAAAATATATGTCTTTTCTTCTGATCCTATTAGACCCTTAATGAAAAACAATTCTAAACTTGTTTTACGTAAGCCTGCCTTACTGCATTTAGCTCAGGGACCTTATACTCAAATGATCAATGGCCAAGCTGAGGAAGAGAAAAAGCAGTTTAAGAAACAGAATCACTCCGGATTACTTTGAAATAGGGTCTCAGTGGTCTTCTCCTCTCCAGAGACTATGATGCTTTTATTCTCTAGATACATTTACCTCCTGGTAGCAGAGTTCCCCAAACTAAACTTAGAGAGACAAATAAGCCAGGATTCCATATGTTGCTGCATGTAACAGAAAATATGCCTTCTTAATGATGGGGTTACCTGAAATCCTAATGCAGGAAGCATTTTCCAGCAGGAAGATATTTATGCAGTCAGATTTTTTATTAGTGGGGTATATTTAGTAATCCTAGATTAAAATAGTTTGGGAATAAATATTTCCCTTAAGGTTAAAGTAAATTAGTTATCGCCTACTAGGCTATGGAATTCTTAGGGATGTTTGTGTGTTTATTGGTTTTTGCTTTGTTTTTAAGCAGTATACACCCTCACTACAGTATTGAATTCCATGACAAAGTTCCTTCTCTGTATTCTAACCTTCTAAGATGAACATTCCTCTTATGTTCACTTCATCCTTCTCAGCTCAGGCACTGTCATGGCGATATATTATCAAGACTGTATCTCATTTTTACCATCCCACACCAGTCAGTATGATCATCTTTAAAAAGTCTACAAATCACAAATTCTGGAGGGGGAATGGAGAAAAGGGAATCTTCCTACACTGTTGGTAGGAATGTAAACCGGTGCAACTACTATAGAGAATGTGAAGGTTCTTAAAAAACTAGACTTGCCTCTAGTTCTGGTCATTCAGAGGAAACTCTAATTTGAAAAGATATTTGCACCTCAATGTTCATAGCAGCACTATTTACAATAGCCAAGACATGGAAGCAACCTAAATGTTCATCACCAGATAAATGGAAAAATGAGATGTCTTATATGTGTGTGTGTTCTCATATGCACGTGCTTATTTGCTTAGCTGTACTCAACTCTTTGCAATCCTTTAGACTGTAGCCCACCAGACTCCATAAAACTTTTCAGGCAAGAATCTGGAGTGGGTTGCCATTTCCTTTTCCAAGGGATGCTCCTGACCCAGGTATCAAACTTGCATCTCCTATATCTCCTGCATTGCAGGCAGAGTCTTTACCCACTGAGTCATTGGGGAAGCCTATACACATACACAAAAGGTTTTGTTTGTGCCTTCCAAGAGTCTGTTTTCCAGTCCTTTGTAAGTTCTGGAGGCTGTACGGTGGGGTTCTACAATTGCACTCATCTCACATGCTAGCAAAGTAATGCTCAAAATTCTCCAAACCAGGTTGCAAAAGTACATGAACTGTGAACTTCCAGATAGGCAAGCTAGATTTAGAAAAGGCAGAAGAACCAAAGATCAAATTGCCAACATTTGCTGGATCATCAAAAAAGCAAGAGAGTTACAGAAAGACATCTACTTCAACTTTATAGACTATGCCACAGCCTTCGACTGTGTGGATCACAACAAACTATGGGAAATCCTTAAAGAGATGGGAATACCAGACCACCTGACCTGCCTCTTGAGATATCTGTATGCAGGTCAAGAAGCAACAGAACTGTTTATGGAACAAGAGACTGGTTCCAAATCGGGAAAGGAGTATGTCAAGGCTGTATATTGTCAACCCTGCTTGTTTAACTGATATGCAGAGTACATCATGAGAAATGCCAGGCTGGATGAAGCACAAGCTGGAGTCAAGATTGCCAGGAGAAATATCAATAACCTCAGATATGCAGATGACACCACCCTTATGGCAGAAAGTGAAGAACTAAAGAACCTCTTGATGAAAGTGAAAGAGGAAAATGAAAAAGTTGGCTTAAAACTCAACATTCAGAAAACAAAGATCATGACATCCAGTCTTATCACTTCATGGCAAATAGATGGGGAAACAGTGGAAACAGTGACAGACTTTATTTTGGGGGGCTCCAAAAATCACTGCAGTTGATGACTGCAGCCATGAAATTAAAAGATGCTCTTTGTAAGAAAAGTTATGACCAACCTAGATAGCATATTAAAAAGCAGTAACATTATTTTGCCTACAAAGGTACATCTAATCAAAGTTATGGTTTTTCCAGTAGTCATGTTTGGATGTGAGAGTTGGACTATAAAGAAAGTTGAGCTCCGAAGAATCGATGCTTTTGAACTGTTTTAGAGAAGACTCTTGAGAGTCCCTTGGACAGCAAGGAGATACAATCAATTCATCCTAAAGGAAATCAGGCCTGAATATTAATTGGAAGGACTGATGCCGAAACAGAAGCTCCAATACTTTGGCCACCTGATGCAAAGAGCTGACTCACACGAAAGGACCCTGATGCTGGGAAAGATTGAGGGCAGAAGGAGAAGGGTCATGGAGGATAAGCTGGTTGGATGGCATCACTGACTCAATGGACATGAGTCTGAGTAAACTCCAGGAGTTGGTGATGGACAGGNCGAAAGGACCCTGATGCTGGGAAAGATTGAGGGCAGAAGGAGAAGGGTCATGGAGGATAAGCTGGTTGGATGGCATCACTGACTCAATGGACATGAGTCTGAGTAAACTCCAGGAGTTGGTGATGGACAGGGAAGCCTGGTGTGCTGCAGTCCATGGGGTTGCAAGGAGGTGGACATGACTGAGTGACTGAACTGAACTGAACTGATATCCATACACAAAGGCACACACACACACACACACGCACACATATGAGGGTACTACTTAGTCATGAAAATAAATGAGATAATGCCATTTGCAGCAACGTAGAAGGAACCAGAGATTATCATACCAAGTGAAGTTGTCAGGAAGAGAAGGACAGGGACTTCCCTGGTGGCTCAATGGTAAAGAATTTGTCTGCCAACGATGGACACATGGGTTTGATCCCTGATCTGGGAAGATCACACATGCCACGGAGCCACTAAGCCCATGTACCACACCTATTGAGCCTGTGCTCTAGGACACAGGAGCCACACCTACTGAAGCCCACGTGCCCTAGAGCTGATGCTTTGTCACAGGAGAAGTCACCACTATAAGAAGACTGCACCCTGCAACTAGAGAGCAGCCCCCACTTCCTGCAGCTGGAGAAAAGCCTATGCAGCAATGCCCAACACAGCCAAACATAAATAAATAAATGAATATTAAAAACATAAATAAATAAATGAATATTAAAAAATGCAATTTTAAAGAAAGACAATAACTTAAAAACCTTAAAGAAAAGACAAATATAACATTACTTACATATGTGTAATCTAAAATATGAGACAAATGAACTTATCGATGAAATAGAAGCAGACTCATGGAGCAGACTTGCTGTTCCCAAGGGGGAGGGGAGGGAGGAGAGGGATGGATTAGGAGCTTGGGATTAGCAAATGCAAAATATTACACATTTAATGGATAAATATTAAGGTCCTACTTATTACCACAGGGAATTATATTCAATATTCTGTGACAGACCATAATGGAAAAAATATATGAAAATAATGTATATATTACTATATGTATAACTGAATCACTTTCCTTTACAGCAGAAATTAACACAAGATTGTAAATCAACTATACTTCAGTAAAATACATTTTTAAAAAAGACAATGTATCTCATTTTGTTTTCAAACCATTCAGTAGCTTTTTGACCATGGACAGGAAGACACACATATTACATCATGATCTATGTAAAGACAGAATTTTACAAAGGGACTTTTCTCTTACAAAGTGTAACATACTTTGATATTCTCTTATATATTCTCCCTACAGGTCCATAAATTGATAATGTGTACAGTTATAGGTCATAATCCTCAGTTTGAAAAAGATATTCAATTTTAAAGTAGTGGCTCTCAGAGAGTAGGGAAATTAAAGAAAAACTATGTAATATTAATGAATAAAAGCACATATTTGCTATAAGAAAACCAAGAGATCACTGGTTCTAAATTTTTGCCATGAATGAGGATCACCTGAAAGGCATGTTAATACACTCACAAATTACTGGGCTCCATACCTGGAGATTTGATACAGTAGAGTGTTGAGAAATCTAATAATATGCATTTTAAGTAAGTTCTTAGTAATGCTAATATTGCTGGTTTGGGGTGTACCCTTTGAAAATCTAGGGGTTTTCACATTTTTGAGTCTAGGGGGAAATCAAGGATTTCTTCCCACTGTTCATTTTTTTCCACCTGTCCTCAGAATTCTAAGGATGCCCCCTTGTGGCAAGTCAAGGAACAAGTTAGGAAGACAAGGCATCCAAAATAGCACTGATGAAAACAGTAGAAATAATTCTCAAATATTAGGGAATGACAGAGGAGGAGATGGTTGGATAGCATCATCAACTCCATGACCAACCTAGATAGCATATTAAAAAGCAGCAGCATTACTTTGCTTTCAGGAAACACTGGGAGACACTGAAGGACAGGGAAGCCTGATGTGCTGCAGTCCATGGGGCTGCACAGTTGGACACGAATGAGACGAAACAGCAACAAAAACATCCCCTCCATCTCCTTCAGAAAGGAGAACAATGATTGCTGCAAATAGTAAAGCATGGGACTCCAGAGTCTAGAATTTAGAACCAGATGAACCTGGGTTCATGTTGGGGAAACTACTTAACTTTCCTAATTCAAAGACCTCTCATTTACAAAGTAGCATAACGACAGCATTTCTTTTTCATTTCTTAATATTACTGTGAAAATTAAGTATATTATCATATAAAGACTGGAGTATCCTGATTTACAGTTTAAGCTATGAATAACTGTCATCTGGAGAAGGCTCTTGAGAGTCCCTTGGACAGCAAAGAGATCAAACCAGTGAATCCTAAAGGAAATCAACCTTGAATATTCATTGGAAGGACTGATGCTGAAGCTGAAGCTCCAATGCTTTGGCCACCTGATGTGAAGAGCNTAAAGACTGGAGTATCCTGATTTACAGTTTAAGCTATGAATAACTGTCATCTGGAGAAGGCTCTTGAGAGTCCCTTGGACAGCAAAGAGATCAAACCAGTGAATCCTAAAGGAAATCAACCTTGAATATTCATTGGAAGGACTGATGCTGAAGCTGAAGCTCCAATGCTTTGGCCACCTGATGTGAAGAGCCGGCTCACTGGAAAAGACATTGACGCTGGGGAAATTTGAGGGCTAGAGGAGAAGGAGGTGACAGAAGATGAGATGGTTGGATGACATCACTGACTCATTGCACATGAGCTTGAGTAAACTCCAGGAGGCGGTAAGGATAGGGAAGCATGGTGTGCTGCAGTTCATGGGGTCTCAAAGAGTTTGACACAACTTAGCAACTGAACAACAATGAACAACAACTGCCCTCTAACATTCTCAAGTGTAACACTTGCACCCAAATCATACTCGTATCCCCACTGTCAAGACTTCCACCTAACACATGTTTCCTTAGAAACATCCAGAAAGAAGAACCAAAGAACCAGTGTGAATTCAGAATTCCAATATATCCATTGCTCCTGCAGGATTCTAAAACCCCTCCTACTACTTGAAGTCTGTTACTTCAGAACAAGCCGTTGTGCTATACAAATCCCAGCTGCTGTCAAAGCAAAGACTGACTGACGCAGCTAATGACAATACATCCCACAAGACTGTCTGCTTATTGCTGCAGACATGTCTCATGTAGGCGGTTAGCCCTGAGTCCCATGCCCTGGAAGCTGCTTGTGCTATCAAGGCAGGTGTCCACCCCATCTGAGGTCCAAAATTAGAACAACCTTCCCCTCAGTGCTGTGCTTAGCTGCAGTTGCCAGTACAGAGCTCTTTTTCCTTTATTGATATAGAATTGACATACAATATTATGTAAGTTACAGGTATACAAAAACTAATGCATAATTTTTTAAAGCTTATATTCCATTTATAGTTATTTAACATACTGGCTGAAATATTAACTATAACCTCTCTTCTACGATATATCCTTGTAATTTATTTTATATATACTAGTTAGCCCTTTAGATGCAATCAATAATTTTCACACAGCACAGTTATATAAACTAAAACCATCCAGACTTTAAAAATAAAGTTAAGGACTTCCCTAAGGGTCCCATGGTTAAGACTCCGTGCTGCCAGTGCAGGTGACACAGGTTTGATCCCCAGCCAGGGAAATAAATTCCGATATGCCACAGGGAGAGACCAAAAAATAAAATTGAAAAATTGAAAACAAAAATAAATTAAAAGCCATTAAAAAAAAAAACCAAAGCAAAACTATCTGCTTTAGAAACACAGGTCACATTTCTTTAATTAGTAATGATTTGCCCATTTTTTCACCATCTGAAAATAATGAAAGGAAATTAAAATGATCAATTTCTGCCCTAAAGGAGCTCATTATATACTTGAGGATATAAATACATATTGAATTTCTTTGATCTAAAGATTTTTCTCACATTTGAATATGTCTAAGACCTAGTGACATTTAAATGCAGTAATGTTCATTTCTGAAAGTAAAACTCTTTAATAAATCAGTGCCATTTTAATAATATGTGCCATTTCAGAATCAAAACCAGGAAAAATTAGAAACTAATACAAGAGGTTGTATAAATGTCTCTCCAGATATTTTTAGGCTATACAGCTAATGGGAGTCAATTTTTAATAATAGAAACCTTGAGAATAGAAATGTAGACACTGACTTTTATACACACACACACAATGTGCACAAATATCACTACCAATATTATTTATCACCACCACTATTCATAGTTATTAATATAAATCTTATAGTATTTTAATGTGAAAGGTATCTATTCTTCCTCTCTAGGAACCAATAAACCTCCAAGCAACGTTAATAAGCACAGAAGAGCACTAAAGTATCTATAGTTTTGCCAAGAGAACACACTGGTCATTATAAACACCCTCTTCCAACAACACAAAAGAAGACTCTACACATGGACATCACCAGATGGTCAACATCAAAATCAGATTGATTATATTCTTTGCAGCCGAAGATGGAGAAGCTCTATACAGTCAGGAAAAAACAAGACCGGGAGCTGACTGTGGCTCAGATTGTGAACTCCTTATTGCCAAATTCAGACTTAAATGGAAGAAAGTAGGGAAAACCACTAGAACACTCAGGTATGACCTGAATCAAATCCCTTATGATTATACAATGGAAGTGAGAAATAGATTTCAGGGACTAGATCTGATATAGAGGATGCCTAATGAACTATGGACGGAGGTTCATGACATTGCATAGGAGAAAGGGATCAAGACCATCCTCATGGAAAAGAAATGCAAAAAAGTAAAATGGCTGTCTGAGGAGGCCTTACAAATAGCTGTGAAAAGAAGAGAAGCAAAAAGTCAAGGAGAAAAAGAAAGATGTAAGCATCTGAATGCAGAGTTCCAAAGAATAGCAAGGAGAGATAAGAAAGCCTTCCTCAGAGATCAATGCAAAGAAATAGAGGAAAACAACAGAATGGGAAAGACTAGAGATCTCTTCAAGAAAATTAGAGATACCAAGGGAATATTTCATGCAAAGATGGGCTTGATAAAGGACAGAAATGGTATGGACCTAACAGAAGCAGAAGATACTAAGCAGAGATGGAAAGAATACACAGAAGAATTGTACAAAAAATAGCTTCATGACCCAGATAATCACGATGATGTGATCACACACCTAGAGCCAGACATCCTGGAATGTGAAGCCAAGTGGGCCTTAGAAAGCATCACTACATACAAAGCTAATGGAGGTGATGGAATTCCAGTTGAGCTATTTCAAATCCTGAAAGATGATGCTGTGAAAGTGCTGCACT